>CBMN010750861.1:5946-16750 GCA_000582825.1 Hordeum pubiflorum | reverse complement strand
CCTACCCATGGCATCTGCCGTGACAAAACGACAACACTATGTGTAAAGATTGATAACTGATAGCTAACATGGCAAAACCACCCCCAAGAACCAGCTTCAGGATAAGATTTGCCCATTTATGAGAGTTTATGGAGTAAAAGGTTCAGGGTTAAAATTAAAGTCAGGCAATGGCTGAGGGACCAAAAGTAGAGACCTGTTCCTATGCTAAAATTGCCACTGAACTAAACATGACATCAGAGATATCAACTTAGATGATGGGATACTGACAGCAAAACGGGAAAAAAAATATCAGAAGACATGTCAATTGAGGCCTCGACTTCAGCTGATCCTTCATGGTGAGAAAAACTGTGGAAATAGTACTTTCTGGTTTTGGATCTACGGACTCATTCTGGTTTTCAAAGATACTATATAAATGTTTTACATCATCCTGAGCAGTTATTGAAACCCTGTTTTTGTCCCCTCGTTGGAATAGATAAGACCCCTGTTCTTATCCCCTTATTGGAAAAGTAAGATGACCACATGTTTGTTCCACCACCATATCAGTACTTAATGAACAAGTTTCCGGACATGACTGGTGCAGCATTACATGTTTAGGAACCTGTAGTGTAGATTAGGCTTACTGGCAAGTTTCCTTACTAGCCAATCCATTAAACACTGACTGATCCAGGGTAAAGACTAAAGAAGGTTGAGCCAATGCTGAGCACGTCAATTTAGGTTTCATCAGAAATTGTTACTGCTTGAACAGCCCTTTCTATCTCAATATCACTACACGGGTTTTCTCAGAGATTTCACTGTTTGAACAGCTACTTTCTATCTCAAGAAGGTCACCAAACGGACTCTGGAGAAATGAAGACAATTCTTAGCTTGTACTCCCACCGTAAAGAAATATAAGAGCGTTCAGATCACTTATATTTCTTTACGGAGGAGTAACATCTACAGTCACCTACAGGGAGATCTTGCATTTTAAAAACATACAGACAATAAAAGAGTTACTAGTACAGGGCTTCAGCAGAATATTCAGCTAGTACCTGGACAGCATACATTGATGGAAGTTGTAGCGGTGAAATTTGAATCATATCCAAGGTGTCCAACCCTCGTACATATTACACAAATTGTCGATGCTTGTTGCCTGCTTAAGAAGATAGTCTACTTGCTCCGAAATTTTCAAGGATCTAAAGAGAATGATATGAGAATGAGATCAATAAAACTGGATAACATACAGCAATAGATCTGGATGGCTATTGAAACTCTTCCCTCTTATTTGCTCACCTGGTACCATCTATATCTCGTCCATGTAACTTATGTTCTACTTGCTTCAGGATGGACAGAGCAAAAGGATTTTTACCTGTGGAGCAGAAACATATCAATATAAACCTGTCTCAGCTTCAGAATTCTTAAAGGCCTAATATTTCATGAAAATTTCAGACAGAATGAGCTAGGAAAATAGGAAGGCTTATAATGATCTGTAATATTCAATCTAACGTAGCAATGGCGCAATTTGAAAACATTAAATTTATCCGTTTCGTGCATCAGTATTTTTTGTACAGATGAGAAGATTAAATATTAAACAGAATCGTTTGAGAAAGTAAAAGTTGTGCTGAAAATATTTTCTGCAGCGTGTATAATTGCTAGTTCTTCCTTGAAGAAAAATTATAGGCAGTGTTAAAATGGTGCTGACAGAGCACTTACAGTTTAATCAAAGCTCAATGCTCTGAGGGGTGTTGGATGCAATATACACTGCTACAAGAAGTTGAAGAGCAACCTACTTGACCTCAAATAGAAATAATAAAATATAAATGGCAACGACAATATCTTACCTCTGGTCATTCGAGTATCTGAATGGGATTTATTATCACTGCTGTCACATTCTTGTCCTCTAACCTGTTTGAAGGCTCCAGTGTTATCCTCAGTTTCAATTCTTCCCTCCTCCACAAAAGAAGTTTCAGCCACATGAATATTGCTAGCTTGTGTGACATTGTTTGAAAACGCCTGCTTATTGCTACTTGAGTCTGATTCTGAATCAGTTCTACCATCTCTTGCTTGCTGACTATTAGCGGCAGGACCTTCTATTCCAGGCCCACTGTCCAAAAGGGGATCTATTTTCTCCAAATTCTCAGAAGAAGTAAGCTGGGTCAACAATGTTGTACATCCTGAACTGCTAGTATATGAGTGCTCTAGTGGAGAAATCCAACATTCATCTTGTAGAGAACCATCAGTATCCATAACCAAATCCTGCGAGACACCTTCCCTGCTTCCAGTAGAGCTTTTATCCTTCTCAATTGACGAATCACTTTGCAAAAGATCTGGATGTGCAGAGGGCATATCCTGTGATCTCTCAGTTTCACTTTCTTCAAGAACTTCTAAAGCCTGTGAATAAGAAAAACGAGGAGTGAAATTACATGTACCAAGAGACATGTGAAAAATTCAGGTCAAGCATCAAAACATAAAAATAAATAAAAAGGTTAAGCGTCTGTGACACAAGTATACATGTCCTAGCGAAGTACCTTATGAAGATTCCCTGCATGAAGACTTGAAAGGCGTCCAAGCTTAATCATCATGGAATGCAGCTCCTTCACGTATTCGGTTAATAGGGGCACCACGGGCTCTATGTTTTTGCAAGCTTCCCTTACTCTAGTGATGTAAGATTGGTATAATGCCTTTCCATGACTAAGAGGCATACTGGTGTTATTCTTCTCTCTTTCCTTTGAGATCGCTTCAGACATAACAGCCACATCAGCAGACAACAAAGCTTCAAGTGGAAGTAAGATCATATTTGCCTGCCAAGCATCAAAACAAAGCTTTTTCATTAGAGAAAAAATATCATATTCTACCAAATACACTAAAGGTGCCATGTATTCCTGAGTCCTAGGCATAAAGCTTAGCATTTCTCTGGACTGCTTCTAAGAGATAAAAATACCATCACCATGTCAGTACCGAATTAATAAAATCTCAATTTCTCAATCAAAGTTATCAAACAGCATGCACGTGTGATGTACAAGATAAATATTACCATGAGTAACCAGGTGCAAGTATTTATATTGGTCTTGAAGGGAGGATATTTAATATAAAAAATCATGACAAACCTTGGAAATATTTGCCGTAAGGGAACTGTGCAATGCAGCAGCTTCCTTTCCCAAAGTGTAGACATCATGCAACCCCTCTGCTATAGCCAAGACCTGTAAATAATTTGCCAGGAAATCAAGAGCAAGTTTTCGGATAATAATTGCCAATAACTGGAAAGGGGCATAGCTACATAAAAATATGCATACCGGAGATGAGATATATATCTAACTGCCAGGTTTTACCTAACTGAAGAATATATTTATTTTATCATCAATGGATTTCAGATATGAAGCTGAATAATATTAGTTCCTCAATAGCAGACTAAATCTCTTAAGAGTTCCTGACCATTTAAACTTGCAAACTTTAAAGCATACAACCGAATTCACAACTAGGAGTTCCCATGCAGTCAAAGTAGAGATATGTCAACAAAATGGGATTAAATCATGTACGGATGTACCTCCTCGAGCAAGGAGCCACATTCAGCAGTCAAGGCAGTGTGGTCCTGTGAAATCTGTTTGAATCCAGATAATGATACACTGACTTCACAAGCACGTTCATACATGTCTACCAGAGTATCCTGCAGATCAACTGGGACAAGATATACATGGCATTATTCTACAAGAATTAAAATAAAAGGAATCTTACAAATTTCGATATTGGATGATAAAAGAAGCAAACAACAATTCCAGAAGTGGAAGAGGACGGACCTAAAGCAGATTTTGCCTTGACAGAGACTACAGAAAGTTGATTGGTAGCTGAATACAAGCCTTTTCCAGCAGTTTCCATGTTCAGCTGGCCACGTTTCCAGTCTTGTTCTGCACCTGCTTCCAACAAAGAACAAATGGGAAAACAATTAAACAGAAGAATTCATACTATCAGGCAGGGGGGACTATTGCATCAGAAATTCAAAATTATGCAGAAGTTCTAAATTCTGACTAGACATTGGTGACCTCATGACAAGTAAACACGGTCAGGAAGTCCAGGCGGCACAGCTGATTGGAAAGAGGGTTAGATTAGGGACTGAGAGGATGGAAGAGACAGGGAATATATTGTAACTCTTTTTGCTTGATCAACTCATCTCATCTGGATGGGTCCTCTTTACATAGATGACTAATAATACAAACTAGGTAACTAACCCAATATACAATTTCTAAGGAATAATCTATTTCTAATTGACTTCATGATTTGAATCATACTATTCCTAACTGAAAGATAGCAGGGATTTCATCCCAGAATTTGTAGCCGCTGCTAGAGCTGGCTGGGCCTAGCACATAAGTGAAACCACATGGCAACTCCATATATCTCGTTTCAGCAGTGTATTCAGTTTAATGTTGCGCGCCGCAGCACATAACACTGGAAAATGGTAACAAAAATAGCCAACAGTGCGAGGAATCACAGCATGTATGGCTGCTTCTTGTGTTTTGTGACAGTAGCACAGTAGCACAAATATATCACACAGGGATTCATTTTTTACAGGGCAATAACAAGTTTGTGGTCCTTGATTAATTTTCAGTGCAGACTTGACTAAATGTTGGATATCCCTCGTGCACGTTCTCAGTATTTGAACATGTACGTAATGAAAGTGCAAATGGAAAGTAATCAACTTACATGTAAAGGAATGGTATGCTGCATCTAAACGTGTCAGGAGATTCACGAAAGTTTGCTGCCATGCCCTGCCCTTATCAGTAGATTGTCCAGAAGATTTATCCTCAGAAACAAAGTAAAGCCCATCTCTAGATGCTTCAAACTCTAAAACGGATGTGCAAGACTTAACAAGGTCAGATGCCTGTTCTTGAATGCCCCCAAGCAATTTCCTCCTTTTTAATAGATGGTCATGAAACTCGGGGGGGATTCCTGAACCCTTTGCAGTTGAACCGCCTGCTCCAGAAGTATTTGGACCAGCACAGGCCCATCCCATTGCTCTCTCAAGTTGGCCTTCAGCTGAAACAGAAGTGCTTTCACAAGCTTGCAGACACTCAATTGATCTTGTTATCAATGACACCGAAGACTGGATCTTATCTAACAAGTTCCTTCTGCTCAGATTTAAAAGCACGGACATGAACTTATAATCACCAAGAATATTTTGTGAGAAAATCTTGGCCTTCTGTGCATGAGGCGATGAAAAATCATGCAGCCATTCAACCTGAACTATTTCCAAAATTATTTTGCGTAAAGCCTCAGTGAGGTCATTTAATTGTCTTTGCTTCAGAGAAACTGCAGTCCGGGCAGCTCTAGCTGTCTCATGAGCATTACAGTACTCCTCAAGCATTAATGCAACCCTTCCTACAGCTGCAGTAGGTGTACCTGATTCTCTTCTTCCTTGACTCGTTTCTAGCAAATCACAAATTTCTTTGTCTAAATGTAGGATCAGTGCAGGAGCAATCCTTTTCAGAATATATTGACCAACTTGATTTTCCACATGGATCGCAAGCTTCTTCTTGAGAGTAATGTAAAGCTGGTTGGTAGTACAACTGTGCTCAACAGAAGATGAAATCTCATGCATGCACAAGTCAAGAATTGAATCAAGCAAACCGAGCTTCCAAACGAAAAAAGCATGACCCTTCAATAAGCCAGATAAAGGCCACATAACATCAGATAATGAAGAACTGGCTGCCAAAACTTCTCTCAGATTAGAAACTGGTCCGCTTATGTGGGAAGGGAAGGCGCCACGAGATGATAGCATATGATCTAGAGATTCCAGGTCGGCGAAGGGCTTTGTCAAGATTGAAAGCAGAGCCTTGCTTCTGAAATGAAATTCACTTTCCTGATCAGCATTCACCAAAGATGAGAAGTACTTTTCAGCAGAAAGTAAAGAATTCATGACACTGGCTTCTACTTTCGAAACTGATGAAATTCTCGTATCTTTCTGGCTCCAAGTTTTCTGAAGTTGTTCCAACTGTGCTCTACAGGCTTCCTCCTGTGAAGCTAGTTCCTCTGCTTCTTCCCAGGATAGATGGTCTCTACCCCTCATGGCAGCTTCTTCAAGAGCTACTTGCTGCTCAGTGATTCGGCCAACTTTCACAAAGTAGCTCTGTTCCAGTTCAGTCAGTGATGTTCTCTCAAGTTCTACCTCAGCCAACTTCTCTAGAGCTGTGTCAACAGAACCACGTATCCGAGAAATTGAACCGAAGGCTTCCATTACCTCCGAATTGTACGAGACAAACGTTCTAATAATTTCCGGAAGAAAAACTTCGGTCATTTGCTCAATCATGTTGGTACTTGAGTGCAAAATGGCCTGAAATGTATAAGCCCATTGTCCAGGCCGATGCTTCAGATAATCAGCGTTTATTTCACCTAATTTTGTCCCCATCACTTCATGCACTTCCTTAACAAATCCAGAAAGTAATGCACATTTTTCGATCTGCTGATCAAACAATTGCAGACTCATTCCAGCATCAGCTTGAAGACTAGCTTCATCTGTCCTGAACTTAGTTATCCCAACAGCTTTAGTTGAGAGTTCGGACACTCTGACTCTAATGCCACTGTATAACTGACTCACAGCGATCCCAAGAACAGATAGAACCTTGCTTGCTTTCTCTTGTACATCCTCCTGGGCTGGAGTTTTGACCCCCAAATTATCTGCCAGCGAAGGAGGAACGGTATCCTCATCATTCTTTTGTGATGACAATTGAACAGAGTTCATGAATGCAGAAAGTATCCGATCTTTAGATTGTACTTCGTTATCCGATCCAACAGAACTCAGCAATTCAGAACACTCCCTCATAATTCTTTCCACACATGCAACATAACTTTCCCTTTGATTTAAGAGATCCCGGTATCTTTGCTGTACTAGATTACTACCTTCGCCCTGAACCTTAGCAATGACTTCTGCAGCCTGCCTTTTGGCAAGAGCAAGCATGTCTTGTGATGCACTGGTTACAGATAGCTTCAAAGCTTGTGCCCAACCAGTAATTGGACTGGTTGTGATGTAGTTAACTGGAAGAACTTGCTGCAAGATTAAAGCATAC
The DNA here is from genome assembly GCA_000582825.1 of Hordeum pubiflorum. Lineage (NCBI taxonomy): Eukaryota > Viridiplantae > Streptophyta > Magnoliopsida > Poales > Poaceae > Hordeum > Hordeum pubiflorum. Next base: position 9,719 of record CBMN010750861.1, on the reverse strand, counting down.
TCACCAAGTGCCTGTAAAGCAGAGGACCGCCCATCATGCAACTCAGTAATTAGTTCAGAGACCTCCCTGTCCAACTCATAGCAATGTTCTCTAGTTGGCTCTGGCACAACCGTAAGGGGGACCCCAGATACAAGGACAGCTGAAATAAGGCTTAAGGCCTCATCCTTGCTGTCTAGTTTCATTAATAGCTCCGAACCTGTAATCGAATTGTCCCGTATGGCCTCAAGAACCCTTCCATGTTTTTCCACCCATATTGCAAGCGTGTTAGCTTCGTCAACTGTCGATGTTTTCGCTTCTGCTAATTCATGAGCATGAACCTCAAAAGAAGTGCGGGATTTTTCAGCAACTGAAGTGGCCTCGGCAAGGATTGACTTTGCTGACGTTTCATTATGTAAAGCACTGGACCTCTCTTTCTCAGCATGATAAAATATAGCAGACTTAACCTCATACTGATCTAGAGTATCCAAGAATTTCTGCATATAGTGAGAATAAAACAAGAATCAGGTGATTCAAATATGTTATTTGAGATATTTCCACTTTGTGGTTACAAAGTTAAAAAATAATACCTTTAGAACAGATACTGTAGCTGGCAAGTTAGTCACGAAAAGATCCTGATGCTCCTGAACATCACAAATAGTTCAATTAGACCAGGGATAAATTGTATCCATAAAAAATAACTCGGAACTCATTGATTTAACAGAGGCTAGAACTGCAAATATGTCTGGCGCATCATTCTTGAAACACTAATTGAAAAATATTGCTGCCAAGAGGCAAAAGAAAATTTCCAACTCCAAGAGACAATTACCTGCAACGGAACACGACTTTCTTGAATCCTAGAAGAGAACAAGCTTAAACTAACTGCTAATTCCATTCCTTTCTTCTCTTCACCAGCTATTCCAGCTTCATCTTGCATATTTCCACGTGTCCACTCGATCAATGGGTCCCAAACAAATACTTCCATTAACATTAAGATGATATCTTTGTTCTTCAAGAGGGCACCCATAACTGCCTCACAGGTAGCTCTGAAGACACCTTCAACTCCAGACAATCCCAAGGCTGATTCAATAGTTTGAGTAAGACGGAACGGAACGATTTCTGGAATCTTCAACCTTTTCCCTTTATCAAAGCATACATTGTAATCTATGTGAACCACATCACCATTGCTAAAGTCCATAAGGATATTGTCTAAATGCCTATCTCCAAGGCCCAGGATATGGCCAACCATGCTCATAGCCGCTAGACTGCTAGAGAATCTGCAGCAGGAAAAAGATTGATAGCTAAGCACTCACAGATAATGAAAACTTCTGTCGAAAATAATAGACGATAGGAATCTTCAGTTACTACTCTTAAAAGATATATTGTACAGTAGAACTCTATTTGCAAAACTAAGATGTCTTGATGAATGTGTTATGGTGAACAAACTAGTTACTAAAATAGCCTCAAGGCACTCTTGGTTTCCTGATGTTTCAGTTGCCATTTATGTACGTATTGATAAATAATTTGGGTGGCACGTGTTGCTTCACAAATCACTACTTACTACAGTAGTACAAAATATATGATCTTAGTTCCCGTCAAAATTACAATCTGAAAATCCCTAATTAACATCCAAGAAAAAAGTAACATGAATGATACATCGGAGGTGATTCCAGGAATAAAATTGAGGTGGGCCTCAACTTGAAGGATTGAGTCACTAGGCTAAAAATATCTTCCTCTAATCTCTGCATATGCCACTGACTCCTTGCTGCTGGGTGTTTACCCCGGCGATGGAGGTTGGACTCGAGTCCTGTGTAACCCCACCGCTAGAATCTACATCATGGAAACTATGTGGCATATACATTAAACTCATAAGGAAGCTTGTCAACAGCGATAGCATCCTGAAGAGCTTGTCTCAGCCTGCCCAGATCTCAATTCAGGGACTTGCAAAATTATTTAACTCGGCATAACTTTTATTTGGTTCTCTCTGGAAAAGAGTAGTGGTGTCCCTCTTCTTTCAATTTTTTGTAAGGAAGGAGTCATTACGGCTTAAGAGCAACGACTTAACTGAAACACACTTTTCAGTTTCAAATATGCCATCTATGCTCAAAGTGGGCATATTCTTCATGTGAATGACAACCAGCAGAAAAGCTTGGAGCCTTGGACAGACTTTTAGTAGTACAATAAAAGTAAAATCTCTCAAAATCGTACTTTTATTTTGCATAGCAGTGGAAACAAAGGACACTTGGTAAATGTAAATAAAGTGCTCAATGCAGAAGTACTATGCACCATACATACCTCTTTACTTTGGAGTTGAAGTTTTTGAAGCCCTCACTTGAACACCACATTTCTTGCCACAGAATCTGCTTTGGAGTCTCCTTCATAAGCTCCAACAGAACTTTTTTCTTAACGTCTAGTGGCCAATCTCTTCGTGAGATTACTCTTTTGATCCCTTTTTCTTTGAGTGCTGGTATTATTTTTCCATAGAACATATCACTCGGACGGGGAACATGAGGTACTGAGCTGTGAACGTTACCAGTGCTAACTGAAGAAAGCTGTGCCTGTGCCACCTGAGTACGTTTTTGCCATGACTTGTACACATTGTATATGCTGCTTACATTTTCTACCCACTGGATTAGCCCAGCTCGTCCACTAATTGGTGTAACAGAATAAAACCGTATTGCAATATTTCGACTTCGGGTGTCAGAAGATGAATGCAAGAAGCTATTTATCGCCTCCAGAAGCTGCATGATCCGAGAATCAAGACGTAGATCCTCCCGTCCCTTGAGAAGATAAATATACTTCTGTCCGTCTGATCCTTGCAAGGCGAGCTTCTTAGGTCTTGTCTTTGTAGAAAGTATTGTAACTTCTTTGCAGAAAGAAGATACTGTAACCGTGCCATGATTTCCAGCAAAAAAAGATTCCGAGGAATCAAGTATCTGCTTCTCAAAACCAGGCATTGGAATGTCAGAGGTTGACAAAGTTGCTAGCTGTGGAGCAATTTCACTTAACAATACGCATGACTTTCTTTGATGACTGAGTAAAGAAGCTGCAATTGAATCAAAAGGCCGCCAAATCTCTCCTAATGCTGCTGGAGATCCAGGGGGCACCTTAAGGGTTGTGATTGCAGATCTCAGCTGAGTGTTATATTCCTTATGGAACCATGTCTCATGGGGTGTTCTTGGTTCACGAGATGTGGACGCTAAACGACGTTCCAAGGCTACAACAATTGGAGTCATAATAGCAGAATATTTTGCAGCATTGATCTTGTTCTTTTCAGCTGAAGTCAGTGTAGAATTTGCAGCAACCCTTGCAGCTTCCTCCTTAAGTATATTGATTCTCCTTAAGACATCTACATAGCAACATAAAAAATGTCCCATCAATAACTCAAAAAAACAAATACTAAGTTATTTGGTCATCAAGTTCCTAAATGCAGGTTTGTACAAACAAGTAAACAAAACCATATACCAGACATGAACAATTGTACAGACAGATTAAATTTAATGCAACAGTCAAAGTAGACAACCTGCAACCTAACTTCTAGAATGATACATTGAAAGTGAGGATGAAATGTCATTTGCCGTGCAAGCAGGCATTCTTACAGTATTGAAACTTATAGTAAGCTAAAGGATCTCATAAAAACTCAAGAGAGGCACCATTCTAGAGATCCTATGCAACAATATTTTTCAGGATTTGTATTGCAATCTACTCCCTCCGTTTCTAAATATAAGATCTTTTAGAGATTTCAATACGGACTACATATGGATGTATATAGACGCATTTTAGAGTGTAGATTCACT
>CBMN010750860.1:6737-18845 GCA_000582825.1 Hordeum pubiflorum | reverse complement strand
AGGCGTATTTTTATTTTACTAGCGTTTTTCATTTGTATCGTATGAACTGCATGTTGGTGTTGGGCTTGATGTATGGTATGATCTATCGTTGTTTGATCTTTTGATTATAATTTCATAATGTTGCCTGCTCGTCCGATGTTTTTTTTGCAGCGCCTGTTGGAGCGGTTCGCGCACGCTATATTTTGCAGCGGCTGCTGGAGCCAGCGCTCACCTGCGTGCAAAAACTGGCTATTTCGGCGTTGTAAAAGTTATTTTAGCACACCGCACGTTGCGCGCGTGTTGGAGATGCTCTTACCCATGGGGCATGCTGGATGACGGGGGAGGTGGATCTAGTGGTTCAACCAGGGGATGAGTGTTAATTTGCCGGTGAAAAGCTTGGTTCGGCCTCGGCTAGAACTGTCAAACGGAGGCGTCCGCTGGTGTTGTTATTTTGTTGGAGCCGTTGTGTGTGATTCATGCTTCCTGTAACTCTAGATTTGAGATTTTCAGATCGAAGGATGACGAGGTTTCTGCGACGTCACCCACATGGGGCATCATCTTTTGGGTAGTACATGGTCTGGAGGAACAAGTGTTTGGCTCGCTGGGCACAGGTCCCGCATGCTTCTAGCGTGGTGACCAAGGTGGAGCGGCGTGGCATTTGCTCGACGATGGCAAATCTTGGTGGCAAGGTGCAATAGGTTCTCGGCACTGGATACCCTTTGATGGGCACAAACAGGAGGCTGGCGCTATCCAATGTTGTGGTGGAGTCCATAACATAAGGGTGTGACAAGATCAGTGCATTGATTGATACCGTTTGATGGCAGCGACGGATTCTAAGCATGCACATACGACACACGCTGAGAGTTTGCTAGACCAGTTGGTGCTCCCGGCTAGCTATTGGGCGGTTTGGTGAGGCCATCGAATTTTTTTATGTACGTGACACGAGGTAAGGACACTTCATTAACCTTGTAGGTAGGCGGCAATTTTCGCCAAAATGATGACTTTGAATTGATCTATGTATTTATTTTGTAAGACCCTGTTGAATAATGCAATAAAGATAGTTGTGGGCATCGCTCGATGCAGAGGTTTGGGGGTAACCCTCATTTTGGAATTAAAATGTAGAGATAATATGTTTTTTTAGGAAAAACACAACAAGTGTGTATTGCGGTTGGCTAGAAAGGTCTTTACTAAACATGGGTATTAGCATAATTTTTGGATTGGTTCACCGCCTCCTTCGATCTAGGCATAGTGTCGGTTCTATATAACTATTGCTGCTGATATGTTGACCTTTTTATGTTTTTTCAGTTTGTTACTGTTTGTTGTGTGCATTTTAATTATGCATAGGTTGGATGTTGCTCGTAATGTTTTATACTCACTCTAGTCCTTTTTACTTTGCATATTAGAATCGACAGAAATCAAACTTCGCAAAGTTTAATTGTATTTATATGATTTTATTTTTTTCACATCTACAATACTACAGTTATACAATATGAAAATTAAATTGATGCGGATCTAATGATATTGATTTCACATTGTGAATGTTGGTATTTCTTTATGTAAACTTGGTTAAATTTCATGAAGTTTAACTTCAGACAAATTTTATGTGTGAACTAAAAAGGACCAGGGAGAGTATTTATTTGATAATATATTTTAAGTCAATATAAAATTATCCTTTATCAAAAAAAGCATCTGTGTCTAGGAAGAGTCCTGAATGATTGATGTGAGTGCAAACAAAACTGCGGTCAATAATACTCCCTCCGTTTCTAAAATAGGTCTTTTAAGAGAGTTCACTACGGACTACACACAGATATATATAGACATGCTTTAGTGTGTAAATTCATCCATTTTACTACGTATTTAGTCCGTAGTGGAATCATTAAAAAAGACTTATATTTGGAAACGGAGGGAGTAGGTCCGAAGGACAAAGTCACAAAACCGTGCCTAGTCTGAACGACAAAATCGTGCCCTCAACTTCCAGTGCATGCATCTGGTTGTTGTGCGTGGTTTACAGTTCTCTGTATCTGTACAAAAATTTCAGTCAGCGTTCAGCAGTCAACATACGTTGACTGTCGAGGGACGCCTCGGTCAACTACTGATGAATAGTTTGGCACCGAAGGTTGTGTTTCAGACAAACATACAGTACAAGAGAGAGCAAAAAACACCGCTCCTTTTCAGTGCTCGATTTATATATATATACCCTTTTTTCAACAATATAAGCTACCTCAACCATGTTAGAACACTCGTGTTAATTACACCGTGATCAGGAGGCGTTCTCTATCGCCTCGATGCACCCCAGCACGGTGACCTTCTCCGACATGGCGGCCACGAGCGCATCATGAGCCGCCTTGTTGTTCTTCAGAAGCGACGCAGCAATCAGGACCTGCAAAAAGGCATAAAATAAAATAAAATAAGATTGCGTCAATCCAACAGGTTCTCTCTTCTATAAAATAAAATAAGATTGCATCAATCCAACAGGTAGTTCGCCTCAGAGTGAAAAGATGGGTATAACTCACCGCCCATCTCGTAAGGTTCTGCTGCTGTGCTTTGCCTAGCGGCGGCTTAGTCCTGTTCAGGAACCTCTGCAATGCAGACAGGCAGGCAGGGATGAATTCTTCACGTGAAATTTTCAGGAGACATCAGTGGAAATGCTGAGGCTAAAAGGAGCTGATGGATTAGCGGTAGATCACCTGAAGGGTGAAGAGGTCGGCTGATTGGCCGACGACCTTGTCGTACTCCAGACCTTCAGCGGCCAGCCCGGCCATGGAGATCACTGCCAACCTGGTGACACATTACACATGTCAGACATTAGCTCCTCGTATTCTGGTCATGGCTTTCTTGTTTTTTTCAGGCAAGCTCAGTGTATTGATCAAGTTACATTGTGGTCCACTGTTGAAAGGAGCAACTGAGACGAATGCAGAACCAACGGGAATAAGCAAAAATCGATTATGTATTACTGTTGTCAGGTTTAACGAGAGTTACCTGTCCACCTCCTTTTGATCGAGCTGGCCGCTGTACAGCAGCTTCTGTAGCTGGTCATCAACGAGATTAACATGTTCCTTCCCAATGTCCAAAGAATATCCCAGGATAGGTAGGCCAGTCAGATAGGCAACTGATTCACAAGGAGAGCATTACAGTCAGTAAGTTCATGGCTGCAGATTAAATATTGCTGCAGAAAAAGAGAGAGAGCACCTACCCAAAAAATGAGCAGCTTCATGCCTAGCGATCCTCTCTTGGTAGTCAGGAAAAACTGCGGAAAAGGAACCAATCGCGACCTGCAGAAGACTGTGATGATGGATGCAACATTTAGCACCAGATTTTCTGTGAAATTTGCAGAGGAAAAAAAAATCTATGTAAGCATGCAAACTAGTAATCTGACAAATTCTTTTGTTATACCCTGGAGAAATGCTGCCGATGGCTAATACTACCAATGAAATGCTTCCGGTCAAGTAGGGGACGAAGAAGCCCCAATCCTGAGACATAAAATGTTTTGAAGTTCAGACGATCTACTTGTAGTCTATTAAGCTCAATGGAACATGACAAAGTTTTGCAAGTCACTCGACGGTTCAGTGGACTGTTTCAGCACTTAGGGGAAGGGAGGCAGGAAGGAAATACCCCGGGGAGCTGGCCTGCAAGGACGGCCAGGAATCCGGTGGTGCCGACGACCGTGAACAGAAACGCCGCCTGCATGATCAGAGCAAATCAAATGCAGAACTACATTCTGAACAATGCAATGTACTAATATAGTAGCTCTGACGATGGTAACATTCTGCATCTGGGGTGTCAATTCGATAGATTTCCTTGTAGGGCAGGGCTTACATCGTTCCTGACGCTCGGGATGGCGAGGTTCTCGGCGTTCTTTATCCCGAGGTTGGTGAGCTCCCTCAGAGACGTCTGCTCACACACAGTTCAGGAACGAAGCAATGTTCATCAGTTCAAGCACCACACCACATCGATCGATCAAACACCGTGACATGTATGTACTTGCATCAGAATGCCAGATGTTTGATGCAGGAGTGGCGGTGACTGACCGTGCGGCGGGACATGTAGGGCTGCGAGCTCCACCGCTTGGCCCAGCCGAGCTCCTTTAGCTGGTCCAGCGCCCGCCTGGCCTCGCCGCTGTCCTTCTGCACCGCCACAAGGCAAACCCATCGTCAGCTCACCTCCCCGCCTTCCGTCGTGCTCAGCTTGCCCTTTCTGCAGGTCCAGAAGCGAGGAGGAGAGCACCTAACTGCCGTGTGTAATTCACCTTATCGATGGCGGCCCCGAGCGCCTTGAGGTCCACCCCGGCCGCCGCCGCCGCCGCAACTCTCCATCGTCCCCGGTGCTGCCGCCGCGCGCCGGCGAGCCCGAGAGGTTTCGCGGCCGGCGCGACGAGGCCTGCCACGATCACCATGCCTTTCTTCCTTCCTTCTTGCGCTGCTGTCTGCTGACCGCCAAGCGAAGGGGATAACACAGCTCTCGGAATCCCGGAGCCCGGCGCGCGACACGTTGCCGAGCTTCAGTTTGACGATCGTTGCCACGGTGTCGCGCGCTGCGCCGCCCGATCTTCCCCGTGGAGGATCTGAGACCCACGTCCGAAAACGCCGTCTCTCGGCCGGGGAAAATCCTGGGCCGCAATAAATCGCGCCGTTGCAAATCACTTGGCGCCCAATCCCCACGCCCCACTTCGTCTTCCACCCCTCCGGCCCGGCAATCCCCGAGCGCTCCACGCGTCGTCGAGATGCTCCTCCTCCGCCCGCTCCCGCTCACGCTCCCTGCTCCTGCGCTGCGTGCCGGGCCCGCCGCGCGGGGGCCGCGGCCACGCGCCTCCGCCTCCGGCTACGGCGCGGGTGGCGTATCGGAGGAGGACGCGTTCACCAGGTGCTCGGGGTACCTGTTCGAGGAAGGGCTGGCGACCGAGGGGGACCTCCCCACCGCGTACGACATCCCCGGCATCGCCAGAGTGTACGGCCGACGCCCGCTCCTCGTGCTCCGCCGCTCGCTGCAGATCGGGACCTCCTTCGGCCGCTGGTTCGCGCTGCGCTACCTCGACAGCCTCAACGAGCGCGCCGACGACATGTTCGAGGTAAGGCCCGCACGATTTTTGGGAAGATTTTTGTCATTGGACATGCGCACGGCGCACGGCTACTGTTTGATTAAATTCCCACCCATTGAGTTTGGTTCGCGGGATGATTTGGTGGTGTAAATGCAGATCAGGGCTGCTCAGCTCAGGCGGATTCTACTTGAACTTGGCCCGGTATGCTTCGTCTTCCAATGCGTGCTTGTGCATGTCCTCGTACATGCGTAGGTGATGGTGATTAACGGGTACATGCTGCTGCTCTTTTGATGACAGGCATTTGTGAAGATCGCGCAAGCAGTTTCCTCACGGCCGGTGAGCTTCGCCAGCCAACTAGCCGTTGCATCTTCATCAATTGTGATTGGACCTCAAATTTTAGTTGTTTGGTCAATGGCATGCCGTGACCCTTGAATGGCCAAATGACTATCTGTACACCATTTTCAAACAGTAGCACTGATTTGAACCTTAGAGAAGGCACATGGCCATTCTCTTGCAAATGGGCCATGTATGTGACTGCATTTGTTTCGTTTGCTGCAGGATGTGATTCCTCCTGCATACCTTGATGAGCTTTCGCTACTTCAAGACCGTATAGCACCATTTTCAACTGAGGTTGCTTTTGATATTATAGAAAAGGAGCTTGAGATGCCACTCGACATGATTTTCTCTGAAATGTCACCAGTGCCTGTTGCTGCTGCATCTCTTGGGCAGGTCTGTTTTCCATCATTTTGTAATGAATTAAGGATTCAATTGCCTTCTCTCACGACTTAATAACCAGACCTTCGTAATTTTAGCTACAGAATCAGAGCAATGTCCCGTGACTGTTTCCAGTCAGTTTTGTTTAGATAGTTGAGTTCAACTGTATGATACCTGTCCCCCTTGTTTATGTTTGGACTTCAAGCATGAAATCGGAAATCTGATATGCAACTCAGTGTTATGTATGCCTATACACCTCCCTAAAGCAATTACAAGGACCTACTTTCATAGATTAGCAGGTTGGAAGCAGCTAATAGGAAAATGAACAAACTAGTAGGATGGGGACCATGGGAATCTCAGAACTTCACGATGTTTCAGATCCCTACTAATTAACCATGATATTTTCAACTATTGGTGAAACAACACTTCCTAGTTCCTCGAATGTATGGCCATCTGTCAGTTACTCTCATTTTGGATGATATGACATGTTAAGTTCTTACTGTTGCAGGTTTACCAGGCTAGGTTACGTTCCAATGGGAAGTTAGTTGCCGTCAAAGTACAAAGGCCTGGAGTCCAAGCCGTAATTTCCTTGGATATCTATATCTTGAGGTTCCTCGCTGGTGTTGCCAGGAAGGCTGGCAAGCTCAACACAGACCTTCAGGTAAGGCCAGACTCCTATATGCTCTCGAGTTTGCCTCTTTTAAAGATAAAAAGCAAAAGCAAATGGAAAAAGAAGAGAGAATTCTCCTCTTTAAATGAATTTTCTACTGTCCTATTTTCTAACTTTTTTTCGTCATGTTTGTATTTACTTAATTTGTGATCGTATGTATTTATTACCTTACGTGCAGGCTGTCCTTGATGAATGGGCGTCAAGTCTATTTCGGGTAACTTCTCTATGCATGCTCATATAGTATCTTTTCGTAAATTCATGTATGTACTTTATTATTCTTTTACTTGATTACTTCTACTCATGTCATATGTGAAGTACTCAATTTGGCGATAATGTGTATGAAGGTGTTGGCATAAGATTAGGTCAGGTAGGGGTAGGGAAGTTAACCGTCGCTTCGAGTCATTTTGGAAGTATTCTTTTAAGCATTGTTTCAGTGGACTATTTATAGAAGATAAAAGCTAGCTAAAAAATTATTATAGAAACATCATCCAAATTGGGCTGTGGATCAGACTTCAGAGAGGAAGCAAGGAAAACGTTTTAACTAAAGTTCTAAGCATTCCGGACAGTTTTACCATTATGGGCTTCTGGCAAGTCTGCTTCTGTCACTTGCAAAACTACATTAGCAATTCTCGATATTTCTTTAAAAAGTTATGCGCATATTCTTAGAGCTTCACATTGAATACAGGTAAATCGCATTTGATGCAGGAGATGGATTATAGAGAAGAAGCGAGAAATGGACTTAAGTTCAGGTTGCACTCTTCATTTACAGGCCAAAATCTTGTTCAATTACTTCATCTAATATGATCACTATTTCAGTCAATGTTTTCAGTTACTTGTTCAACAAGCCAGAATCTTGTTTAATTACTCCATCTAATATTATCACTATGTCAGTTTATATTTCAGGAAAACAATCAACATAGGTAATTGAGCTTAAGTAATTTGGATGGAGTTGCAGTTCGAACCATTTTATAAGTTTATGGGCATATGGTCATCTGTTATCTAAGCCCTTGCAATCACCAAACCGGCTAGTTGCCTCCAGAAACCCCATTAACTAGGATTTTGTTCAAATTTGTGAAGGACAACTGATCTTAGAATTACTTTTGCAAGTTCTTTGTTTTTGTGGCAAGAACAATATAGAAGCTTGATATTTGTATTATAGCATCAATATCAACCCTGTACTTTCCTTTCTGTATCAGGGAATTATACGGGAAACTTAGAGATGTCATGGTTCCAGAAATGTATCTGGAACAGACGAGAAGACGAGTCCTTATCATGGAATGGGTTGAGGTGCAGTCTATGATTTTATTCACTCGTTAGCAACTTAACATGCACAATGTTGCATAAATAACTACTTATTGACTTACTGTAGTGTGATCTTTTAGGGGGAAAGGTTATCAGAAGTGAGAGATCAATATCTGGTTGAGGTAAAGCAGCGCACTCAAGTAAATCAAGTAAATATTGGATCTCAGTAAACACTCTTACGAGTTAGATCTGCTGGCATTTGCTACATTGTAGGTTGGAGTATACTGTTCGCTTTCCCAGCTTTTGGAATATGGATTTTATCATGCAGACCCACATCCTGGAAATCTTCTACGTACAGTTGATGGGAAGCTAGCATACTTAGGTAATTGTTTTACTGTACTATTCCTACTTAGGTTACCCACTTTATAATCTTAGTTACCATTGGGTCCCTGATTTGCTGCCTTGCTTCACAATCAATTACATGAAGCCCTATGTCTAGCTAATTCAAACACACTATTCATCATGCAGATTTTGGAATGATGGGAGAATTCCGACAAGAACTCCGTGATGGATTTATTGAAGCTTGTCTACACCTTGTTAACCGGGATTTTGATGGTTTAGCAAAAGATTTTGTTACTCTTGGGTAAGAAAAACACTGATATCACTAAACTTGCGAAAATTGTGTGCATAGAGCTGGACGCCAGTTGTCAGAAATAACTTCTTTTTTCCTGCTGGATATCACCATAACTTAGATCTGACCTGCCTTTAAATCTTTTGTAGTTTGCTTCCTGCAACTGCTCAGAAAGATGAAGTGACAAAGGCATTGACAGGTACTCCAGTCACTAATATTAAGAAATGTAATTAATTTTAAGAAATGATGGCATAATAGCACATCTGCGCATGTCCATTTGGTACATCACTCATTATTATGTGTTTTCCATCTTTATTTCAGGTGTATTTGAAAGTGCAGTCAACAAAGGAGTTCAAAATATAAGCTTTGGAGATTTGTCAGGGAATCTTGGGCAGACAATGTACTGATCTTAGTTTATGCAAAAGCCAGAAAGGAATGTAGTGCAAACCCTCATTAAGTTTGTTTCATTAACTAGAGCTAACCTTGCTTCAGGTATAAATTCAAGTTCCAGATACCTTCGTACTTCTCTCTTGTGATCCGAAGGTAATAACTAACAACTAATGAGTTTGTCTCATAGCATTCGTATTGCTTTTAATCAATACATTTTATAATGGACAAGAAACTGGCAAACTGATTCGAAAAAGGCAGAAAACAGCTTTTTTTATATATATTGCACTGCTTGGTTTATAAATGATCTGTGTGCTACATTTGAGAGGCTTTTCATGTGATTTTTCAGTCTTGCTGTCTTGGAAGGCATTGCAATAAGCTTCAATCCCAACTACAAAGTCTTGAGCAGTTCATACCCATGGATTGCAAGAAAAGTTCTCACTGACAACTCACCTAACCTTCGATCAACATTGTACACGCTGCTTTATAAGGTTTGCTCTTCCTTGTTGTCTTCACTCTTCAGAAATTTTGAATTGTGATGAGATCGTGTGATCATCCTAGCAAGTCATTTTGTTTCAGGTTGATTTTTTTGTCTACTGCAACTTCTGCCAGTTATAACAAACATCTTATGTCCTCTTTAACCAAAATGTGTTGCAGGATGGCACTTTCCAGATTGACCAGTTGGAGTCTTTGTTAACTGAGGTTGGTTTATGTCCTCACAGATATATGCATATGCTGCTGGTCTTACTTGTCCTGACATGAATAACAGTTCACTATTTGAAATTTGGGACACGTGGAAGCAACCAAACTTTCTAGCAAATTCATATAGGGAACCAGCCGGTTCTTGCCAGTTTATGGTCAAATGGTGGTTTGTTTAATTCCAAAATTCTTTACGCCGAGTCGTTGACTATAACATACTCGCATCGACTTATGGCCAATTCTAGATGATTGTTCGGCTAAATTCTGTAAAGTGAGTAGAAATCAGCCAATTTTTGGCAAACTGTTCGGTTGTGCGAAGTATGTCCTTTCTGGTTTTATTTACTTTATTCCTACTATCTTGGCACATCACTGCTTTTGTTTTCTTGTTACAGTCGCTCCGGGCCAGAACAGAGCAGACCTTGGTCAGAACTCAACAGGATGAGAGTGATAGTTCAAGATTTGCAATTAAACAAGTGCTGTCATTTACACTCACTGAACAGGTAAAACTGAGATATATTGGTAGTTATTTGATAGTATTGAACTCGTCAGATAATTAGCCAAATCTGAACTCTTTCCAGGGTGCCTTTGTGAAGGATTTACTTCTTCAGGAGATTGCTAAGGTCAGTTAGCTTGTTAGTTTTGCACTTTCCATGTCCTATTGGCTTCACATGAGTTTCTGTGGCAACTGGCGAAATAGTTATCAGACATATATTCGCTGCTTTTGAATTAGAAAATTTGTGCAAGGAAATTCCACAGGTTGTCATGCTGTTTTGCAAATAAGGCATAATTGCAATTTGCTCCACATAATATAAAATACCGATGTACTCCATGTGGGTCATCTTCCTGTGATTCCATGATTAATTTTGATTTGTTTAGTAGATAAGGAATTCTCAGGCATCATGCATTTTTGGTTGAAATGATTATTTTTAGAAATGATGGAAACGAAGTTCGACACTTTTTATACACAGGTACTCCCTCCGTTCAACTAAAACCACAACAAATACTTTGGAACGGAGGGAGTAATGTTTAAAGGGACTAGATGCACTTTGGAGTAGCCACATTAAATTCTGTCATGATAATGTTTGCAGGGATTAGATGCACTTGGAGTGGCCACATTAAGTTCTGTAACGTCTGCTGCAGCCTCAAGATTGCCATTTGCACCATCCCCATCACCCTCACTGAACAAGGAGGAGGCCACTAACTTGAGAAACCTCTACCGCCTTCTCCTACTTTTATCTAAGACTCCTCAGAAGGAAAACTTATCTCAGGTAAGTAAAATTTTCAACAGAATATCACTTGTCACTATGTGTCGATGGAATGCTAAAATGCTTCCAGCTTATAGCAGAGTATGTTACTCCCTCCAATCAGAATTAATGGAACATTGTATAGAGGCTGCGTCAATTAATTCGGATCGGGAGGGAGTACATAACTAAGCAAGCTGATGATGATGCTAAAAGAACCTTTTCAGACAGAAATGAATTGTGGACTTGTCTGAAAAGATAACTCTGGAGTTTATATTTGTAAATTGCAACATTCTAGTTACACTCGGTAATCACATTAAGTGATGAGCTGCAATGATTTATCTGTGAAATGGTTCTCTTTGAGCTGAAACTAACTACGAGATGCCAAACTAGTACTCAGATTATGCATTGGTTTATACTAAAGTGAGCTAAAGTATTATGTGAAAACAAATTTATCTTGACAAAATCAACTCAGTTTAAGGTGTTCAAGCAGGGTTTCTCAAATCAACACATTTGTACTCCCCGGCTTATAAATTTGCCTACAACCAACGTAAACACCCCTAGCTCAAATAAATAATTCGGGGAAGTTATTAGGGTTTCACATTGTAACAGCTCGACTGTTATACATGAAGTTCAGCAACATTGTATATACATGTGTTGATACTATTGAGCAACTAAGATCACATAGATTGGGTGAGTACTTTAAGCATCAGATTTCACATGATTCGTCTAAAATATACATACACTTGTGAACTATCATCCCTTTATCTCTGATGGGTGTAAAGCCAGTTGGTCTATTAATACTGCAAGATGCACTACTTGTGTGTAGCCTTTGTTCATACATTTATCATTCAAATTTTGCAGGCTCCTGGGTATGAAAGTACTGGGGAGAAAGGAGATGATGTCGCAAATGATATGTCTCTTGTGTTAAATGAGATGAGGTCTTTTCCAGAGTTTCTGCCAGTTCTTTCTGTCATTCCTGAGGTAAGAAGGAACATAGGGGTTGGATGAGATTATATCAGAATTCATGTGGCATTATAAAATCTTGGGCTCCACGAACTCATTTTTGTACATACTCTTCTCCAATGCAGCTTTCACCAGAGTCCCAACAGCAGTTTCTCCTTCTGCCTGCGGATTTAACTAATCTTGTTTTATCTCGTGCTGTTGCAAGAACCATCAGAAGAATGTTCATATGAAGTTAAAGCCTACATGTACAGGTTTTCAGTCTCTGCTTCCTGCAATGTTAACTGTTTAGCTGTCTGCTAGATGTATAAGGAGATCCGTTTCCCATACAATAGAATTATCAAATAGCTCACATGTAATTATTCGCTTAGCCATGATAATTTTGAATTACTTTTCCTTGTACATCTTTGTTGAGAGAACATGTACATATCTCGAAAGAAAAAGGAGGCACCATAATGCCAGCATGCTGTAACGGACAAACTTTTGTTTAAATCCATGTTATTGTAAAATACTTCCTCTGTAAACAAATATAAGACGTTTTAGGTCA
>CBMN010750851.1:0-12155 GCA_000582825.1 Hordeum pubiflorum | reverse complement strand
CGACGGCCCCGATATTTAGCCGTCGGCGTATAAAAAGGCCGTCGGCACCTTGAGTTGTTCCCGTAGTGATGGGGGATCCCTCACCTAAATAAAGTTATCAAGTCCTGAAGAATAGCTTAGCTAAGCCAAAGCAATCTGGTTAGTGGGACTAACATGAACTCCACCACCCTTTCGCCGTCCCAATTGTCCTCGAAGCCAATTTGATAATGCACCGTCAGCTGCTCATATTACTCATGGGTGCCGGCTGATAATCTACCCAATCAATGATTAAACCAAGGCTACTAACTCACACGCTCATACTAACCCCATTATTAAAAAGACATGATTAAGCCCCAAGCTTCCAATCAGTTTCCACATAGTACTACAAGAATCTGTAGGGTGCACGGGTCAGTCGTCACGCCAGCGCCTTGAGATTGAGATCCAGCGAGCTAAAAGTCAAACCCCAGTGCTTATATAATGGCAACTCCCTGGCGCCTTCTCTGCAGCGGAGGCAGGCTTCCCCAGTTGATCTGAGCATCGTGTCACAGCTCACAACTCACACATCGGCTAGATCCTAGTAGGGAATCCATTCCGGTGTGGGTTTTGATGGCGGTTTAAGGTTGCCGTGAAATTCCAGCGGGTAGGACACCGCGGGCAACAAGCAACATCATGGAAGTGAAGCAGCAGCTCGCGCTCCGGCCGATCTCCACCTACAGACGCGGCGGCGGTGGAGAATTGGACGGCATGGCGGCATCGGCGAGGGAGCGGTCGAGCCTGACGAACGCGTCCTTCAGGGTGTACTACAGCCTGTGCGCCGGCGCCGTGCCGTTCCTCTGGGAGTCCGCGCCGGGCACGCCAAAGAGGGGCGCGGCCGACGGCTCGCCGGAGTCGCCCCACCCCAAAACCACAGCGACGCCTGGTGCTGCTACAATGCTGCTCCCGCCCCTTTCGCCGCCGCCGTCGTTCCGGTCGTCGTCCCAGCTGCAGCGGAGGAGGCCGTCGTGGACAGCATCGGCAGGAGGCATCCTGAGGGCGCTGCTCGGAGTGCTCGGGGCAAGGAAGAGCCGGCGCAGGTAGCGCCGGCATCCAGCCTTGTATTATGAGCCTCCGTTGCATTGTTCGCCACCGGACTAGCAGGAATCAATCTCGTCCGTCAAAACATTACGGACGGTTACTACGGATGCTACGTGTTAATAAAGAACGACAGTTTTGTTGTGAGATTAATTTTTGTTTGGAAAACGATATGATTCATCTGACACGTGCCTCACCACGTAGCAACGACCTTCATACGTTCTTTAATTTTCTATTAAGAATAAAACTAAAACATGTCTATTATTAATTATTAACAAAAGGATGGGTTCAATCGAAAAGTGTCATGTCCCTTTTATCTCTTTATTTACAAAAGGCACCTGTTCCAGACAGATATCTCCAAACATGCATTTCTTCCTTCACCATTTGCATTTGTTCATGATGAACGACGCACGAGCACCACGGTCATTCATCCCACCGTTTGCAAATGTATATCATTTTCAGTAACTGTTGTTTTTCGCTATTGATGACATCATAAACTTCTCAAAATAGGATTTTAATATAAATATAAGTATAATAATACGTTTGTATACTCTGGAAATAATTAGAATAATACTTTCAAATTAGAAAGGTCACCATTTCTTTATTCCAAAAGCTAGGCTAGTTTGAGCTTGGGCTTAGAACTTCACCAAATAGGCTTTCACCCCGCTATATTAATATAGCAACCACACCGAACAACCGCCTGGGCGAACAGCATATCAAGCCCAAAGGAAAAACACGAAGAACAAAAGAGAAACAAATGCCAACAACGGCAGCTTGACGACATGTGGATGACCCGCCACCGCTGCGCCCTCCGGAGTTGTCCCCCCGCATACCCAGCGCTCCGGAACGCCGCGTACCAAGCAACACCTTCAGGAAGGAATGCGACGACGACGACGCTGTTGCCCGGACATATCCTAGGGTTTCCCCCGACACGCGGAGGGAGGTGAATTAGATCACCCGACGCCCTCCAGGGAGGGATGGCGGCACCCGCAGGCGTCACCGCATCGGAGTCAGACGAGCCGACAGGGATTTCTCCCACTCCCAAAGCACCACTACCAAACTGCTCCGGAGCCTTCCACCCCGCTCGCCACCCGCCAACATGCGCCACCACGGTATTTATATCATCCATGTCGTCTCACTGTGGACACCACCGCGAGGCCTAGAGGACAGAAAATGGGAACGCAGGGAACCAGGGGCGGCAGCACCGCGGCCGCGCGGGAGGGAACAACCTCCACCGCCATCGCGCGAGAGGCCAGTGCCTCCAGCGTCATCGCGGTAGCCGGCCGGACGCAGCAGCAGGAGGCACACCAAGCCACCCGGGCCCGGCCGAGCCCAGATCGGGCCCGCAAAGCCTCCGTCGCGACGCTGCAGCAAGCCGACGACGGCGCCGCCACCATCCAGGTTCCCGACGCCCCACCGCCACCTCCAGGAAGCTACGCCGCAGCCCAGGAGCCGCCGTCCCGCCCCGGCCCAGATGGGGCCCTAAAGGGGCCTAGATCTGAGCCGAGCGGGCACTGCCAGCCCGCGCCGCCGCGAAACTCCGCAGCCAATGGCCGTGCCGTCACGCCACCGTCCACCCACGCCAGCGCCGAGAGCCCCCACCGCCGCGCCGGACCGCTGCCGCCTGGGAGCACCGCTCGGAGCTGCTCCGCCCCGCGCAGGAGCCGCCACAAGGGGGGGAAAGCAGAGGGCCACCGCCGCCGGCGCCGCCCGGGCCGAGCCCAACGACGCGCGCCGGCGATGGCGGGGGGAGAGAGGGTGGAAGGGCTGCTGGTGAGGAGGGCGGGGGCGCGGCCGGCTGCCCGTTGGGGGACGGACGCGGTCGCCAATTTGAGACCAACGAATGGTTGGGCTAAGAACTTGAGGTTGGGATTTGTAAAGCCTGGCCTGGAAAAAGTCAAACCGGACAAATGACTAGGTCTAGGTGGAAGTATGCATAGCCTCAAAAAAAAAAATACTTGAAGTATGCAGCTGGTTCACTGCTATGATTCAGTAAAAAAAATGGTTCACTATTATGACCCTCGGAAGGCAGTGACATGCTACACGATGTTTAGAGAGGGAATTTGTTGGGCCAAATTCATCCACACGAGGTGTGCTGGAAAAGCAATTGTAGCCCATAAGTCGAACACACATGTGGGATGTTGATCTCAACTTAATCAAATGGCTACTCTTTGAGAAATGAGAGATAAAGAATATCCTAGAAGCCCACTCCTTGGGCATGACTGCCATTGTGAGACGAGGGAGAAACATAAAAGAACACCACAACCTGAGTGAAGAGAAGAAGAAGAAGAAGAAGAAAAGGAATTTGATGGCTTCGGACCGAGTGTCTTCCAGCTGGTGATTACAGGGTCAAAGGTGGTTGGTTCCAAAGTTGGTGAGCACTGATTTGGTTGTCTTATTTGAGCTTTGGTTATTAAGTAGAACATCAAATTTGAGACGGACTTTGTCAGCTCGAGTCGCTATAGTTTCTGCACATGGCAATTTTGGTAGAAGTTGGGTTTCGTAGTAAAACGTTGTCTGGTAAGTTGAAGTTTTGACGGTTTGTTGATAACTAGTGGGTCTACTTTCCTACCAAATTTTGTGCAGTTTGGATTCGTGGTTTGCCAGATAAAAATTGGTTACCGAACAAGACATGAATCATGTCAACTCTGTCTCGTAAGCTGAAGTAGTTGCTTACCTTGCCTCTTATTAATTGGTATGGTTGTTGTTTTTTGTATGTCAAGCTCGCAACTTGTTGAAAATAAAATGTTGCTGCAAATATTCTTCTTCTTGTTGTTGTTCTAGAGATGAAGTGGACAGGTTGGTCACGTGCACCAGCAGAGCTTCACGCAAAGTGTTTTCTACTGGTGCCGGTAGCTACCGGTGGTCCTTCCACCAATAGGATGATGCCAACTCAAAAGTTGTATCCATGTATTTCTCTTCTTTTTCCATTTACACCACTGTATTTCATCAGCTGGGGGTCGCACCCACGTGATTTCAGCCCTGCCACTCTTTTCACCTACGCATGAGGCACCTGTCACTTCACACGTACAGACTAATGCCACTTCATTTTTTTTCCAACAAATCAACATCTCACTTTGAACTAATTTGAAATCATATAACATATATTTGAATTTAAAAACTCATTCATTTCAAAAAACTTAGCTCATTTACAAGAATTTAGTTTTAATAATTTTAAAAACCAATTTCACTCTTTTAGGAAAAGTGCGGTTAAAACAACATATTTCTATTATTTCAAGAAACTGATTTCTATACTCTCAAAAATTGATTTTAATTTCACAAAACTAAATTATGTGAGTTCTATAATGAATATCAAGTATTTCAATGAACTGATTTCAATAATTCAGAAATTGAATTTCAACTCTTTCCAAAAACAGATTTCTATGATTTCAAGAAACTAATTTCAATACTTTCATAAATTGATTTTCATTTCAAAAAACTAATTTCAAAAAATTCACAATCAGCTTTCAATTATCAAAAGAGTTGCAGAAATAAATTTATTTTTTACAAAGTGATTACTGTTATTATAATACTGTCACAAAAACATATTTCACTTTCATAGTATATAAAAGAGTGAAACTTAGTATTTCAAAAGAATGGCAAAAGCAATTTTAATTTTTCAAAAAGTGATTTCAGTTATTCCAATTCCAATGCCATATTTCACATCGAGTGAAACTGATTATCTCAATCATCAGAGAACTAATTTCAATTCTTTCAAAAACAAATTTCACTACCGTATTTTTACAAAATACTGAACTGTGTATTTCAAAAGAGTGGCAAAAAAATTCATTTTTTTACAAAGTGGTTTCAGTTATTCCAATTCCAATGCCATTTTTCACATCGAGTGAAACTGATTATCTCAATCATCAAAGAACTAATTTCAATTCTTTCAAAAAACAAATTTCACTACCATATTTTTACAAACGACTGAACTACGTATTTCACAAGAGTGGCAAAAAAATCATTTGTGTACAAAGTGATTTCAGTTATTCCAATTCAAATATCATATTTCACAATGAGTGAAACTGATTAGTTCAACTATCAAAGAACTGATTTCAATTCTTCAAAAAGTACATTTCAATCCTTTCAAAATAAATATTCACTGTGATTATTTTTATGAAGGACTGAAACTTAGTATTTCAAAAGAGTGGAATAAACAATTTCATTGGATTCCTTCATTCATCTACTTCAATTTTTTTCAGTTTCGCATATCTGCACACTGTTTTGTACTATTTTAGATCACAAAACCAGGAACAAAAACATCATGGTAGAACCTCGCCGGAGCAGCTCTCCCCAAGGCCCACCGCAGTGGATCCGTCGTCCACCGACGCGATTCAGCGTCGCTCCTCGCCGGCCACAGGGTACAGCCGCACCGCCGCCGGTCTTGGGTGTGTCCCCCCGTCGTAGGTGACGGCCGCGGAAGACGGATCCGATGCCGGAAGTTGGTGGAGAAGCTAGATCTTGTGGCGGCGGCGGCGGCGGCGACCGACGTGGAACTCACGAGAAAGAGGGGGGGAGAGAGAGCTCGATGTGGGAAATAGATAGGAATGTGGGGTTGATATTCTTTGCCGTCATGGGGTCCATCTTGTATTTCATCGGTATAGGTAAATCTTGTGGGGCCCACCCGCACAAATCTAGAAGCATTGATAGATGGTGGATTTCACACCGGTAGCTACCGGAACCGGTAAAAATTACTTATTTGCAGAGCTTCTGCAAGGCTGAAAGGTCCCTGGCCTGCCCTGGCTGGAGCAAAAAACGTTTTACGTGAGCCAACAATAATTCATTAATTTTTGATTTGTTACCATTGTTTGTACTGTCTGGCCCGCCCAACAATTTTTTGATAGCTTCACCACTGGTCACGTGGTTCTTATGTGCACCCAACTATCAAGGAGGTTTTTCCACATAAATCACACGTGTATGTTGTTGTTTTATTCCGTTGCTTATTTGTTGGTTGAAGCTCTCCTTCAAAGTTTTACTAGAAACTGAGGGGGGTTGTGTTGTATATATGTTTCTTTTGATAGAATTGGTGCATGCATTGTTAATGTGCAGTCCAAACAATATTGTCCGCACATATAGAATATTTTGAAATTACAGTCAAATAATAAACGTTTAATTATTTCATCGTTTAGTTTTGGTGGTGTTTACATTCCAGTAAAGGCCCCGATTAGGTGGACGTTGACCTCTGACTTGGAGTTGGAGGTTCCCCGCTTAATTAACTTAACCCTAACTTGCTGCAATCAATCAATTAATACTAAGGTTAGATTACCTACCCCCCTACAGCATTGACAAACAAGTAACACCGGGAGGGAGGCAGTCAACGGGGCCAGAAACGGCACCCTAAAAAAAAAATCGAGCAGGAAGAATTCATGGCACAGGCATCAAGTTCAGCGTCGGACAAAAGCTTCGGGCGAGCTACTGTAAAAAAAAATCCAGTTCTTTTACGACTTGGCCCGGCCGGTGGCTGTCGCTTAGTTTGTTGGGTGATTGATTCACCTGTCTCTTTTCGTACATTGTTCTGTCAATTAATCACATCCTCGTTTCAATGCGAAAAAGGGCAAAGCTTTCGTCTCGATTTTTGCTGTCCTTTAGCCTTTAGGTGAGGCGGCATTGTCAGAAAGTAAGTAGTACAGTAGTAGACAGAATCGCAGAAACAAATCGTGATGGTTAAGCAATAAAGCTTCAAGAAACAAACTACTAAGCAGGGTGGGAGGAATTTCTTGTCAAGGCTATTAGGCTAATCTGGCGGTGCAGCATCGATCAGCTGGTCATTATTAGTAGCGGATGCAGGCTTGTTGTCAGCCATTAAAACCTAGGCTTCCAGCTCACCCTCTCATTGTCTCGTAATAATCTCATTATTAAACCCACGAGCTTTCCAATCCATTATCGTATTGCGGGGTTCTTGCAGCAGCTCCGGTTCAGAGAAAACCCGAAGCCTCGATCGCTACTTATAAAACGCCATAGGCCGGCCTTCTCTCCGGCAGAGCGAGGTTTCACGTCAGTTGGTGCATGGCGAGTCACCGCAAGCTCCTCCACGATCGTAGCTAGGCAGTCAAGATCGAAGGTGCTCGGGAATGGGCTCGAAGCACCAGCTCGCGCTCCGGCCGGCCTCCGCTGACACAGGCTGCGGCGGCGATGGCAGGGCGGCGTCGGTGAGGGAACGGTCGAGCGTGACGAACGCGTCATTCAGGGTGTACTACAGCCTGCGCGCCGGCGCCGTGCCGTTCCACTGGGAGTCCGCGCCCGGCACCCCTAAGAGGGGCGTGGCCGCCGTCTCCCCGGAGTCGCCCCTCCCCACCAGTACAACAGCGAGTGGTGTGGCGGCGATGCTGCTTCCGCCACTCTCGCCACCGCCGTCGTGCCAGTCGCCGTTTCAGAGGAAGGAGAGGAGGTCGTCGTGGACTGGGGCGGCGGGAGGCATCGTGAGAGCGCTGCTCGGTGTGCTCGGGGTCAGGAAAAGCCACCGCCGGCGTCCCGCCTAGTCGTGTCTTAAACTGCCGACGTTGCAACTTGTGTGCTGTACTACTAGCCTATCAAAACGTCATATATTTCGAAACGGAGGCAAGCAGTAGTAGGTACATGCTCGCGTCATTGTTGAACTAACACAGACAATTAATTATGAACACGTTTAAAACAATTGGTGTTCATAATTAACATGTGGTGTGGTACGAGTGGATCACGTTTGCTCTGTTTTTCATTGAAACAATTCACTCTGCTTTACATTTGATCCTTGTGTAATTTGTCTTTGTCGTCTCCAGCAGTTCCTCAATAATTCATCTCCGATAGGGTACTCCAATATCATTATTTGATTAGAGGAGAGGTTTTCTTGAAACACAAGGCAAAAGCTTTGCATGTTTCATTAATTAAGTAGTTAATCAAGGGGAAATTTGGTAAAAACGACAAACAGGGCCAGACCCACTTGAACAACGACATCCATAGTTTAAAAATCCCGACGGTTTTTTAAGCATAGCAGACCGTTCGAGCAATCGAACTGGAAAAAACAGGTTGAACTGTCCGGTTTTTTGAAAAACCGGTGAACTGGACGGTTCACAGAAAACCGGACAGTTCGATGTCGTTTTCAGAAAAGCCACTCTCGTTTTCGAGCGAACAAGGTGGGGGTTGAATCGGTAAAGGAAAAAACCTCTTTTGGTAGTCTTTCAGCCGAATTGTTAGCATTTCTCTTGATTTTGTCCACTAACTCTATCACGCATTGTCACCCCCCACAGCCGTTGCCCTTTCCTGGCATCGTGCGGCTCCACGGAGACACTGTCTTTCCCTCACTTCTCGCGCGGCAGCACTAGGCCAACAGGCATCGCCACTCCCACTCCCGCCGTCCTACGATACCTCTCTTGATGGCTGGGGAGAGGGGACGCCGCCACCTAGTCGGTCTGGTCTGTCCAATTCTAATCTCCCTCCGCTCCAATCAAATCGACCAGGCCTCCCTCTAGTTGACTCCCTCTGTTCCAGAGTCCATACCAGGAGCAACCATGTAGGAGGACTAGGGCGCCATTTTTGCTACCACTTGATGTTGATGTTGCTTGCTACTACTACTTAATGTTGCTTGCATTGCTAAATGTTACCATAGTACTATGTTTGAGTTAGAGATTATCATATATATGAATTAGATGTTAACATATAGTTACTGGTTACTCTGTAAATGTGATTACACATTTTTTATCTATGGATTGGTCTATTTATTGATAAAATATATTCCATTTTATTGTTTGAAAAACCGACAATCGAACTGGTGAACCAGTGGTCCAGACGATAAAAACCTGAAGCAACAACCTCGACGGTTCAGTTTTTTTAAACTATACCGACATCAAGCCCACACCCACTCTTGCCGACATCTCGACGAACATCATATCAGCACGCTAACCAAACTCACACAAGTCAACGGTGACCCGTTCCGCCAAACTAGCCAGCATCCCACCACATAGACGAAGAGAAGAAGTCATCATCCCACCACATTGACGAAGAGAAGAAGTTGTGACTGCTATAGGAGGAGTAGACCCAGCACCCTCCCGCAACAGTGAAGATACATGCTCTCCACTAGACCCATTCCCATTGCGATGCATGGTACATCAACGACTAACAACAAGAGCAACCTCGTCGCCCACTAGACACCAGGTCAACACATTCAAAGTTGGCGAACTCTCGGTGCCGCTATCCTGACTTTCATCCGCTCCGGCGTGCATTGCGTGTGGTTCACCAGCACCACCTTCCAGGAACACCGTCCAAACATACCACCGCTCAGACTTGAGTTGCCTGCACGACACAACTACCCACAGTCCAGGTTGCACAACAGATCTTCAATATCCTTCAGTCTCATAGACTTACTAAACATTTAGACAAGGAGTTTGCCTTCTCATGGCGGTTATTCTTCTCGCGCATATGTGAGCCTATGTAATTCCTGACACTTTTTGCAGAGCTCACACTGGTAATGTGAAGTGACTTAGGGTCATGACATGTGGGGATGCAAACCCATAGTTGCGACGCTCGGGCCCGATTGCTCATTTCGCACCTCGGCTATAAACAACCCCCCTACCCTAACCTTCATCGGTTTACTGCTTCATTTGAACAGACAGAATGTATCTTATAAACCCATAGTATTAAGAAATTTCACCGAGAGAAAACCCCAGAGCCCAAATTTAGTTGAATGATTGAGCATCACGAAGAAATAGATTGAGATGAAACTTGTGTGAGATGCACACTCACTAGACGGTTAGGTGTCGGTCGGAGCAACCAAGAGCGATTGTGGTCTGCCAAGGACAAAGTCTATGAAGG
The DNA here is from genome assembly GCA_000582825.1 of Hordeum pubiflorum. Taxonomy (NCBI): domain Eukaryota; kingdom Viridiplantae; phylum Streptophyta; class Magnoliopsida; order Poales; family Poaceae; genus Hordeum; species Hordeum pubiflorum. The sequence continues at coordinate 2,321 of CBMN010750851.1, read as the reverse complement.
TTCGAAGATTGCCTTGAAGAATCTACAGAGAGTAAATCAACCGAAGTTCGAGGAACTTCACACTGAGGAGAATAGGACGTAGAGAGATTTGTTGCAAGTCCCTCCAATCAAATGTAGCGCTTTGGCAGAAGTGTGAACTGGTCAAACAAATCACTTGTCGCCATCGAGCACCACGATTTATTCTCTGCATTTATCTTTGTACCACTACTATGTTAGATTTCATACTCTATCTGGCTATGCTAAGACATAATGTTTGTTTGCCCGGATGTTTTTCCTCTATTGGTACTTAGTTATCCATCTATCGTCTATTCTGATAGATATCTCTCAGTAGCTTGTCTTAGTTTTTCTTATAAGTTCATTACTTAGTTTTATCTCTGCTTAGTTTTACCTTAGAGTATTTATTCCCCTGTACTATCAACAGGGGCACAAGCAAAGATGTTTTGGTTCGAACCTCAATAAAAGATCATAGGAAAAGTCCTCATAAATATACTCAACCCACTAAAATTTCTAATTTCTTTAAGTTTTTTTCCACTTAAAGTTTCCCTGTAAGATGTGGAATGATTGGTCCCGTGAATTTTACTCCTCTATCCCATTGCTTACTTGTTGATGTGTGAAGGAATTGGTATATCTTATTGTTGTTGTGCAGCCCTAACAATATTAGAAATATTCAAAATTACAGTTTAACAACAGGCATTTGCTTAATTCATCATTGTAAATCGAAGCAATATTTTATATTGTCTTTTATGCTCTTATAAACGAGAAGTGTACTAGCATGCTTTGTTTGGTAGCTAAACCTTACCATGTTTTGTTTGCTATAAGTTGTTGGAAAGTCCGACAACATGAAGAATCTTTGTTGAAATGAGATCCTATAACTTGGGAATATATAAGGGCATGTCCAACGGGTACATGTATAGAGCATCTCCAACGGGATACATCAAGTTGCTTCAAAATGTCCGGATCGAAAGTCCCGGCACCTTTTGCCATGGACATGGACAAATGTCTGAAATCCTAGAAACCGGATCCAAATGTAGAAGTCGTTTTTGGAGAGTCTGGACACACTATAAGGACCAGTGACGGAGCTTGAAGCCCAAAGTTGGGCGGGCTGAGCGGGCCAAGTAGAAGGAAACAACCTATGGTTGGTGTTTCAAGGTCCGGAAGTTGGTTGGTGTTTCAAGGTCCGAAAGTTAAAAAAAAGTGAACAAACTGTAAAAGTTGGGCGGGCCATGGCCCATTCGGCCTTGCCGTGGCTCCGCCAGTGCTAAGGACAAGCAACCTTGGACCCCATTACAAACCCAATTTTTTTTCTCTCCCTCTCTTCTTTCCTTTCTCCTCATTGGACAAGGGGTGGACATTTGATGCGTCGGGTTAGATGACAGCCCCCTATCTGTTGCCAACGGACATGTTAGGAAGTTTTCTGTGTCCGATTTGATGCACGACGCCAACTCAAAAGAAAAAAAAAGATTTAATGCACGTCGCGATTGGAGATGCCCTGATGCTATAATTTCGGAGATCTTCACATTCCAGCTGTAAAGGCCTCCCATTTGGCGAATGTTGATTCTGACTTGGAGTTGAAGGTTTCCTGCTAAATTAACTTGACCACAACTTGCAGCAATCAATCAGTCAAATACTAACGTTAGCTAACCTAACCAGCTGCAGCATTGACTAACAAGTAACAGCGGGGGCCGGGAGGGAGGTGGTCAAGTCTCTCAAGCGTACTAGAAACGGTGCCTCTCTTCCACTTGGAGCAGAACGATTCATCTCATGAGCAGCAAGTTCAGCGTCAGACAAAAGCTTCGGGCGAGCTACTGCATACAAATCCCTGCTCTTTTACGACTTGGTCCGGCCGGGTGGGTGGCTTTCACTTGATTATCCCTGGTCTCTCTTCAATCCATCGTTACGGCAATTAATCACATCCTCATTTCAACGCGAAAACAGCAAGACTTTCATCTCCATTTTGCTGTATTAATCTAGGTGAGGTGGCATTGTCAGAAAGTAAGTAGGACAGAGTACAGAGAACTGGAGAGGATAAATCGTGATGGTTAAGCAGTAAAGCGTCAAGAAACAACGTAAGCAGGATACGAGAAACTTGTTGTCGAAGCCAATCTGACTGTGCAGCATCACCTGGTCATTCTTAGTGGATGCAGGCTTGTGGTCGGTCGTTAATAAAACCGTTAGTGGATGCAGGCTTGTGGTCGGTCGTTAATAAAACCGAGGCTTGCAGCTCACACTCCCGTAGTACCGCACTCCATTATTAAACCCAAGCTCTCCGATCCATTGTTGTACCGCCAGCAGCTCCAGACCCCGCAAAAAAAAAAAAAAAA
>CBMN010750846.1:2759-19557 GCA_000582825.1 Hordeum pubiflorum | reverse complement strand
AGGGGGAGAGAGAGAGAGTGAGGGGCGTGCGCGGGACGAAGGAGATAAGTCCACGCCCTAATTAGCAGTAGCGCGGGTCCGAAAAGGGCGCTACTTCTATGGCTTTAGCAATAGCGTTTCTTCCTGACCAACGCTACTAATATAGGTCGCCCCTGCATGTCGCGGCCGAACCGATTAGCAGTAGCGCCTTCTTGACAACAGGCGCTACTGCTAACAGGATACCTGTAGCGCTGGTCCGCATCCACGCTACTACTAAGTAGTAGTAGCGCTGTGCTCTCAACCGGCGCTACTGCTAAAATCCTACCTATAAGCTTTTCCCTAGTAGTGTTTGGTATCATTGCGATATTAATATATTCCCTTTATCAAAAACTAACGAACACTGTCACCATACACTGTCACCATACAGACAAGTTTGATGATGTGCCCAAACCGCACAAATACACACCACGTAATCTGATGAACTCACCGGACCGCTCGTGCGAGCCAGGAGCACCAACCGGTCTAGCAGACCATTAGCGCGCACCGCATGTGCATGTTCTATAATCTAGCACAGACATATTTTGCCGTCCCATCTTTAGGGGTAATCAACACATTGACCTTGCCAGACGCTTCTGTTGTTGACGCCACCACGACGTCATACAACGCCACCCTCCTGCTTGTGCCAATCAACAAATTCCAACATCGAGCGCCATACCGCCAAGTCCCGCTTCCGTCGATGTTGAAGATACAACACCGCTCGCATTCCGAATTACCATGGCACCGCCTTTGCATTGTGATCTCTCCTTTTGTTCCCCTGCTCTTTTCTCTTCCTTTTCCTCATTATTTTTGCGGCCGAAGACTCCATCGCTCTTTACTAATGGAATCTCACGCATCTTTCATTTCTAATGACTACTAGGTAATAGTTACCATACCATATTTCTTGATCTATGTTTTCTTACTCTTTTCCTTTCTTTGTTCTGGTCTCTTTGCAGCTGCCCGCTCTGCATCTGTCTCGCATGGCTTTGATCGGCATTATTGAAAAAGTAATAATATATGATCTCTGCATCGATTATTGATGCAGAGGCTAAGGGTACTATTCTTTTCGAATGAAGGAGACACACTAAAGTTATTTTTTCTCTAACTGAAATGGAGACATATTTCGAAGTGTTTACCAATTTAGGATGCCTTATATATAAGAATGCCCTATCTACATTTCTACTCGACATATGGATCTTTCATTTGTTTTGAACGTGTGGATTCTTTTCATCTTTTGGAAGACTTGTATAACCTGGACATTTTGATGGTTTTTACCACTGTCAATTTGAGTATTTTTTTATGGGTGCTGGGTAAAACGTTATTAATTTCATAAATAATATTCTGTTCGTGGCACTGCCATATAATTCTTATTTAGTGTTTTTGTCCGTTTCTGCAATGTTTCAGCATGGCTTTTCTCCTCCTGAAGAATCATCATTCATCAGTGGAAATATCGTCGATTTGGGAATTGACAAATGCAAAAGCATGATGGAACATGTCTTTCACCCTATCAACATGTCATTCCATGTTCGAGTTGTCAGTGCAACCGACAATGAGAGATTGATTAATGGCCGTCAGACATCATGTCTTCTGTTTTTAGCATCATTAGGGACTTGAACGGGGTATGTGTTCTGGTAGTCTGCACAGTTGTACAGACAGAACAAAAAAAAGTAACACTTGTAAACTCTAACAATATAGCCTATTATGTCAGTCCAGACGCACAGTACAAATTGTCCCTAATTAGTAGCGAGTTTCCTATAGATCCTCTCTGCTTCCAATGTCTTAATCGTGTAGTGCATATCTCGTTGTTTTCTGATCGTGGGGCAGATAAGTGGGTGCTAGTTATCCCCTGTCATAGCAGTCTATTTTCGTATGTGCATATTGCAACAACATTACTCGCAGTGATAGAACTCTGTTGCCACAAAACCAGCACTTCAATTACATTTTTGACTTGGAAATTGTAGCGGTAACCTATTGCCATGGTGTTTATTGCAATGCTTGGCAACGACCTTGATTTTTTCGTGGTAAGTACATATTAATTGTATTGATTTTAGGTTTATCGAGACAACAACAAAATTCACTGCAATATATTGACTCCAATTTAGCTGCCTCAAATAGGGTTTCATGTACTAGTGCTGTATGTTTCTTCTTTTTTTGTGTGTGGGAACTGTATGTTTCTTGTTGACAATCAATAAAAGCCTGACCAATATGTCACAGTGGTTTGACAAGACCGGACTAGTGCATGAATTGCTGAACCCACTCTCTAGCTAGATTTGAAAAAGTATGATTAAAAGCTTGAGTCCAACACTAAGCAAGCAGCGTTTAGTTGGTTCCATGTCACAAATTTTGAAACCACTTTGGTTACCAGCTTACTAGATTGTGGCTAATAATCAATTCACAGCCAAACAAAGCACGCTAACTAAGACAACTTGCTGATTTAGGCATTGTGGTGATGGTTTGTTGCCATATAAATTGTAGTTTGTCAGATGGGTTATTGCCATGTAATCTTGGCCGTTGCAAAAGGATATCTACACGAAATCTCACCCATTGCGACATTTTATTGCCATGAAATATCATGTTGGGATAGGATGTTCGGACAAAATCTCTTTTTTGGGACAAAATATTACCATAGAAAATAGTTTGTGGCCATATGTGCATATTACAAAAGTATAACTCGTACGTGCCAATAAAACTCTATTGCCATGACATTATTGTTCCAATATCATTCTTTGCCACTGACATCAAAATTGTAGCTGTAACTTGTATATTGTCATGGTATTTATTACAATTGTTGGCATCACCCTTGAACTTGTCACGGAAGTGCATGCTGCAATCGATTTTGGGGTCATTGCTACAACTACAATAACATTTGTCACAATACACCAATCCCAATTAAGCCCACCTTGTTAGTGTTTCGGGTACAAATGTTATCTATTGCTGGTTGACAATCACAAGTAGCCTAAACAACATGTCACAGTGGTTTGACAAGGCCGAACTAGTGCATTAATTGCTCAGCCCACTCTCTAGCTAGATTTGATCTTATGATTAGAGAAAGCTTGAGTCCAACATTAAGCAAAAGCAGCGCTCAGTTAGTTCCATGTCACAATTTTTGGAACCACTTTGGTTACCAGCCTGCAGATCTCATTTACTTAGCTTTTACTGGTTGCTAGATTGTGGCTAAGATTCAATTCACGGTTCAAATTAAGCGTGCCGACTAAGACAGGTTGCCGATTTTAGCAGTGTGGGGCGTGCACTGGCAGGAACTTAAATACTAATTGGCATCATGACAAACTAATTGGCATCATGACATGTGTACCCACAGCCACATGTGTCCGACTTGTCAATCGCTGATTGACCAGACATATCCAGCATGCATGCTTTCCAATTAAACTATTAATTTGTTTAGCTGAGGCCTGTGCGTGATAGAGCATTTTTCTTTCCATGCACATACGTACGGCTATATATCTCACTTTCAGATAGGCACTAAGCTAATGTTAGTGCGCGTTTGATTTGAAGGGATAAAGGAGCGTGCGTGTCACTTAGCTTGGCCACAGTCGCTCCGACGTTTGATTAGTGTCCAATGGTTTGAGAGGGACCACGGATCAGCTCAGCGCGCAGTGCAACTTGCGACGGCTTCCATGAGTTGGACAAATGAGGTGGACAGTAAGATATCATGGCGCTTATATTACCTTCGGATGCTTCTCCACACCTTATCCCAGCTTTCCTGGCCGCTAACTAAACATTGTTAATGGACAGATATTCCTTTCTTTCCTTTGGAGATGTTAATGTCACTCAACTTTGGAGAGTTGGCGGCCATCTTTTCTCCTGGTGCCATCTATCGTCGATGCAACATATATAGCTACGCGCCTACGCCTAGCTTCTCCTGCTACTAGGAAATGGCACGTGCCATGCACGTGTAAATTTAAGGCTTGAAATGTTGTTCTTTGATGTATGTTGTATGTTGTATGTTGGGAGCGACTGATGACAATTTTTGTTATTAGCTTATACATAGTCAGATTGAGAGGATCTTTCCCGCAAAAATAAAATAAAATTGAGAGGATCTGATGGGCGCAGGATGCAGTGCCCCATAATTGTGGATCATTAGATTTGAATCCATACGCGCTGGTGTAAGTTCAGGTTAGTCTCAATAATGGAGTGAAAGAAATTAAGAAAAGATGTTGCGGCTAAAGTACAACGCGGTAGAAACATGGTAGACCTGTTGTATTACTACGCAAGCTAGATGGGCGATATCGCCCTCTGCCAGTGGCAGGTGCCTATCGGCCATCGTATGCACAAGAAGTCTTTGCGCGTATTACCAGCCGATTGGTTGGCGCTAAAAGTTTCACGCGGTGTGCACACAATCCATCTCTCTCTCTCTCTCTCTCTCTCACACACACACACACACGTGTCTTCATGCATGGCGCTGGCTGCACCTTCTTCTGGCCGGAAAAACTTCGTGCTCGGCGTCGACTGGCGTCTTGCCGTGGTGCCTCTCGAAATAGGTTTTCACTTTGCTTTATAGATAAAGCAAACATACATACAACAAAATTTCAAGAGTCATATCAGAAAAACCGTGGGTGCCCCTAGGGCTACAAGAAATTAATATGCATATTACTCTTCTATGCAAGTGTCTGATTGATTAGGATTTTACACACATATAATATTTATTTGTAGGGTCATAATATTTGTAAATGAATTTATAAGAGAAAGTAAAAGCTACTACCACCGTAAACAAATGTAAGTTGTTTTAGGTAAATACTTTAGTGAGCTAAAATGTCTTTTTTACAGAGGGAGTTTTTTTAACACTACACATATTACTCTTCTATTTCTTTTCTTTGGTAAATCGTTTGTGCGCACTCAGAGAAACCCTTGCATATGTGCCATATTCGCAGCCTCCAAAATCATTTTGGTGCACTCTGTAATTTTTTTTGAAGACTGTGGAGGCGGCAAAACTCAGATTCGGCATAACAATAACTATATATTTTGCAGACCCACCCATTAGTGTCTATTTCCTCTCTTGACCTCAAGGCATTGCAATTTCATTCACATTTCGTTCAACATCACATAGATCGATATTGTTATTTCATTGGCACTGCGATTCAACATCACATACATATTGCTATTTCCGTCAACGGAACTTGCTTTCAACCTGACATAACCAAAACTCTAATTGACCTGGAACGAGAAATTGAAACACGGTTTTATTTCACTTGCTTTCGCCTTCTGGAAGTCCACTCAAGGGAAGGGGCAGGGGTCTTTGGTTGCTTCGGCTTGCGCTTTGATATGGTTTGCATTCCAATGAGCTTCTTGGATGTGTGAGAAGGTGACAACTTTATAGTGCTCCACAATTGCTACTTGCATTTCATCCATGGAGGTAGCCTTCACGGGGCGAGGTACCGATCGACAGGGGTAGGGGGCGCTCGTCGTTGATGGCTGGTTCTATCTCACAGAGAGCTTTGACCTCAATCCTATCGGAGTAACGCCATGCCCCCCCACCCCAGTATTAAGGGTGGCGCCATCCTCTTCAGTCTTTCCTGCGATGTGTCCATGAGGGGGGCTCTGGTGCGACATGGCAGAGTTGAGGTCAGCCCGTAGAAAGATAGATTAGTGGGTGCGTTGGCAACGAGAGAGATGTTCGATTTATATAGTCGTGAGTGGAACTCTCCGGCGTGAAACATGGTTAGGAAGGCACGTTTAGGTGGGACACATGACATTAAGGAGGGGAAGAAAGCAGCTAACACTTCCCTCCCCCATGGACAGGTGGATATGGAGTGCACTTCATATCAACACCCTTAGCCTCCTGATATAAAGGTCACGATGCTATTTTTGGATTGCATTGCACAAACTTGGAAGTCCATTGCACGTTTTCCAAACCTGGCACTACTACAGGGCGACATAACACAGATGGGCCAAAACGTATCATCAGTGACATGCCAGCGGCCCGATACTGCTTTCTGGTCAGTAATGACATCTTCATCACAAACGGGTCGGCTAGCTGGGGAGTGATTATGGTGCATCACAGACTGCCGTTCCGTTGCTGATAACAATTGCATTACCTTCTCATGGCTAGGTTTGGTTTTATGTTTCATTATCAGCCATTGATGACTCCATTTTTGCATCATATTTTACTTCTTGTTTTGCATTGTAGTCGTAGGATTTTTCAGTATTTTATCACATTCACTTATCATTTTTACTTAATTCCACCAGGATCTTAATGAATGAGAGAATCTAAGCATTAAAAAAGAGAATATCAATATATGGGTGAAAACCATGCTAATTAGTGTGGTAAAAGAGTACCATATGAAGCAACAACCATGTGGGAGAAGGGGCTGTCACAAAGGTACTTCCAAAGGCAAAGATGGCGCCCAGTAAGAACGCAAGTGCTCATACAAGTACTTTTCTAAGTGACACGGCCTCCCTAAGGTTGACTACTTCATCCCTGTGCTTTCAGATCAGAGATGAGAGACACAACGAGATCCGAACAAACACTAGAACCAAGAACCCTAGCCTCTTGAAGGGATCTAGAGGGGGAATAGATAGAAGGGCTCTGCCACACCATCATCTGATAAAGGAGACTCTCGCATCAACCGTCATCACCATTACCACCCTCAATTCATATATTTGTAATACCAAAACCTTGCGTGGTTCCTACGTGTATTACATTGATCATTCATCAATAATTGACATGATTATCCCGATGATGTTTCTTGTATTTATGTCTAAGTAAACCCCCTAGTTCTCGGGGATATGGAGGAACCCTAGTATGTTTAGGTGCTGAGCGCCAATAGTATACATAATCTTCTTTTGTATGTTCTTCCAATGTTGTGCAAAGTCGAACACTCAACATTTGGCTTTACAGACAGAAATATTTTACTGTCATTGCGATGATGGGTTGAGGAGATACTGTGACAGAAACTACGTCCCTCCTTCCCTGACCTCTTAATAGGGGATTATCGGATACTATTTTAGCTACGTCCGTGGAGATATCCTTAATCATTGTTGTTGTAACTAGAATGTGGGGAAAAACGATGGTGGCGTATGTGATACATGACTGGTGCATGCATGCATGCATGTGTACTTGGCTCCATCTACTTATGGAATCATAAGAGGTGGATTAGAGATCCGAACCTAGAATTATGCATTTCCATAATTATGTTAGATACATACTAGTGGTGAATCTGGACTCCATGAGAACGCTTTAGCCTTACTTTTAATTTTAACGTTTCTGTTGCTCCCTTCTTCTTTTACTTTGTATTCCTGCACTTTACTTTTAATCGCCAAGCACTAGCAATATTTCAACTTTCACATCCACTTTTGCTTTAGACCCGAATTAACTTGCACACACATTGCAGTAACCCTCTATGAGAGTCCAAGACCACTTCATGTTCTCCCTGTAGGATCGATACTCTTACTTAGAAAAAGCTACAACTAACATTTGTGCACCTGCAGATTATCAAGATTTTTAATGCACCATTGCTAGGGAGCTAAGATTTTTTGGTTTTTGTCTTCGGTTTTGCTTTATTTTGTGTACTAAGTAATTTTGCAGGTTCTAAGCAACCATGACCGAGTTTGGACACGTCTACCAACTCGCTGCAATCAACCTCTCGAGACCGCCTATCATAGAAATCTTTACATCTTTAGGCCCGAGACCTAACAGTGAAACTTATGAAATAAACATGAGTTTCGTCGGATTGCTGTAAAGTAAAACAAAAAGGTGATGGAATCTAGGATCCACACCAAGATGTGTATCCATTTGATGATTATGAGGGACATTTAAATTGGAAGCTTTCACTTATGATGAGATAAAATTATAATTATTCGGGCGGACACATACTGCCGATGCGAAAGTATGGTTGTACACTCACCCTGCAGGTACCTTTGACACCTGGGAGAAATCATGTGGTGCATTCTTGGCCCATTTCTATCCGAAAAAGAAATATTACGTAGGAAGACGTAGAATAATGAATTTAAACCAAAAACTAGTTGAGAGCCCTATATAGGCATATCTAAGGTACCATTACTTACTTGGTTATTGTCCCTATCATACTATACCATCTTCGCTAGTGCTTCATTTCTTTTATGGGGGGCTTAACGATCAATATAAGTCAGAAGTAGACCTTGCTTCCGGAGGAGCATTTCCAGCTTGCAATTTTCCTCAAGCTTAGAAGTTACTTCCTACGTTCCATAATATACGACTTTTTGTAAGCTAACATATCTTGGAAAAATGTCTTATATTATGGAACGTGGGAGTATTAGATAATATATGTGCCAATCATGAAGTTTAGAATTGGATACAAGTGGAGATGGAGAAATCAAACTTTATTCTGACTGCCTCAAAGCATAAATTTTGTTAGGCATAGTAGACAAACTAAGTGAAAATTTTCTTGTTGATCCAGATGTTGGTTTGCATATAATCAAAATCTGCAGGTACCTAGGAAACTGGCAGTATTACACTGATGAACCTGAAGATGACTGGTGGAAATATACACAATTGAGTCGCGAGAGTTGCCATTTAAGGACTTACCCTCTTATGAACCACAAATGCCATGCCCGCAAAGGATATCACACAGTTGGAAAGCGATCAGAAGAAGATACAACAAAAAGACGGGATAGACCAATCCGCCATCGCACTTTCGCGCTAAGCCGAAGGCTTCCAAGAAAATCACAATACCAAATCTTGTCAGTAATAATGTAATCGAGATGGACAAGCAGGTAACTTCTCTTTTCAAAGGCCGCATAAAACCCAAAGATACAGGTAAACCTGTATAACTTTGAACGTACATATTATAACGGCCTCTATGACATTGGCTCTTCTATCAATGTTATACCTCAGTCGCGAGACCGGCACAGTCGCGAGACCGGTACTTGTGAATGAAGCACACGTATTGGGGCCGAAGGCCACTAACAGGTAGAACCGGCCATCCACCGCGCACAGGGGAACACGCGAGACGACGGTCGCGAGCAAACCAAACCAGGAGTGAATGCCCGCATGTGAGCTAATGAACAAGAGGGCACCACAAGCCCCGCCTGTCGCAACGGAGCCAGCCCCGCGGGGGTGTAAGCAGCTGACACGTGGACCCAGCTCGCTCATCGTGCGCGGGGCAGCGGGCGGAGCGTCCCACGCAGCCGCGGTCGAAAACCCGTCCCATGACGGGCAAGGCGCCCGGGTCTGCGCTGTCAGGGCAAGGCGCCCGGGTCTGCCATATTATGTGGTATATTCTAAATATGCGATTAATTGTTTGTACATGGTAAGTCCATACCCCATTGTGAAAAATATAAATCACGCGATGCTTGTATGTGTCATTCCTTAAGCCACCTGTCAGCCGTAGCAAGGCCTTGTAGACTTCACTTGCTATTTGCATTGTTGTTTCTCCCAGAAGTCTGCTCTTGTACCTAATTTTCGCCATAAGATATGCCTTCCATGAGCCCGTTGTGCGCTAGCTTTTGCAATTGCACTCAGTAATTAACACAAAAATAATGTTACACCTTCCAGTACATTTGTGCTATCTCCTGCGCAACTTGCCACCCTCAAGTGGCCAGTGCAACAACACAGGCCAAGCTAAACCACAACATAGTACAGCACATGATGAACCCCACACCCCGACCCCCCTTTTTTCTCGTGTATAAATGGCCCAGTAGTTTCTGATTGCCTCCAAGGCTCCAACAGAAGAAGCCAACAACTCTCAACACTACTCAATTGGGAATGGGTTCTTTGCAAGTCTCAGGCAAGCTTCAGAGGGCTTACCAACTCTTGTTTTTCCATGTGCACCCGTTCTGGCTCCAGCTCCTGTACTTTGTGTCCATCTCCTTCTTCGGCTTCGTCATCCTGAGAGCCCTCCCCATGAAGACCAGCATGCCCACGGACCTGGACCTGATCTTCACGTCGGTGTCGGCGATGACGGTGTCGAGCATGGAGGCCGTGGAGATGGAGTCCTTCTCCAACCCCCAGCTCCTACTCCTAACCCTCCTCATGCTTCTTGGCGGCGAGGTGTTCACTAGCATGCTTGGATTGTACTTCACCTACGTCAAGTCCAAGAAAAAAGAAGCACAGGCACCCCATGACGATGGTGCCAAAGTCAAACCGGCACCATCTAGCCTAGAGCTCACGGCTACCATCTTCATGGACGACGGCACCGCACAGGACCATATGGAGCAAGGGTTCAAGGACCAGCCCCGTTACGGCCGGGCCTTCCTCACCAGGTTGCTCCTGTTCATAGTGCTCGGCTATCACGCGGTGGTGCACCTGGCCGGTTACTCCCTGATGCTGGTCTACCTGAGCGTCGTCTCCGGCGCGAGGGTGGTGCTCGCCGGCAAGGGGATCAGCATGCACACCTTCTCCGTCTTCACCGTCGTCTCGACATTCGCGAATTGCGGCTTCGTGCCGACCAACGAAGGGATGGCCTCCTTCCGGTCCTTCCCGGGCCTCCTCCTCCTCGTCATGCCCCACGTCCTCCTCGGAAACACGCTCTTCCCCGTCTTCCTCAGGCTGACGATCTGGGCTCTCCAGAGAGTCACCAAGAGGCCTGAACTCGGTGAGCTGCGGAGCATCGGCTACGACCACCTCCTGACGAGCCGGCACACAAGGTTCTTAGCGTTCACCGTGGCCGCGTTCGTGCTGGCGCAGCTGTCGCTCTTCTGCGCCATGGAGTGGGGCTCCGACGGGCTGCACGGGCTCACCGCCGCGCAGAAGCTCATCGCTGCGCTCTTCATGTCGGTCAACTCGAGGCACGCCGGCGAGATGGTCGTGGACCTCTCCACCGTATCGTCAGCCGTCGTGGTGGTCTTCGTGGTCATGATGTATGTTACGTACCTCCACTTCATCTATTCATTTTTTCTTTGCGAGAAACGTACCTCCACTCCATACATTCTACTAGATAGTGATAACCAAGCCAAACTGAAATCTCCCATGTTTTTTTTTCTTACGGGAATATTCGCTCATGCTCGTGTCGTGCCTACACACTACAGGTACCTACCACCTTACACCACATTTCTACCAGTGGAAGACAGTGACGAACAAGTGGGAACAGATCAGTACGACCTGCAGAAAAGGACAAGCATCTGGCAGAAGCTGCTCATGTCGCCCCTCTCGTGCGTAGCCATCTTCATCGTCGTCGTGTGCATCACCGAGAGGCGGCAGATCTCCGATGATCCCCTCAACTTCAGCGTCCTCAACATCGCCGTCGAGGTTATCAGGTAATTACTGGACTAATTAACAAAAAGTAGAGGCACATGGCAATATATATATAGATACCAACGCTGTGTGAACTGTGCATGCAGTGCGTACGGCAACGTGGGGTTCAGCACGGGGTACAGCTGCGGCCGGCAGGTGAATCCCGACGGCGCCTGCAGCGACGTGTGGGTTGGGTTCTCCGGGAAGTGGAGCAGGGAAGGGAAGCTCGCCCTCATGGCCGTCATGTTCTACGGAAGGCTCAAGAAGTTCAGCATGCATGGCGGCCAGGCATGGATGATAGTGTAGCATACACCTGCATATGCCTGAGTGATCTCTCTTCAGACACACGAGCTACATCTCGCTCTAGCCTAAACCCATCTGAACATATTTCCATTATGCCGAGCCCCTGATTCTGCATGCGTACGTGTCGATGGTCTGAACAAACCGGTTTAGAGAAAAGAATTAATCGGAGGCCATCCAAATTGGACATGACTCCAGCAAATGATCATGGCCCATAATCCATCGGTCCTAATGTGACCCAACAAAAAAATAATACGCTACTCCCAAAAAAAAGTCTTCAAGAAGGTCACACATGCGCTAATGTTCATGGGTCCTACAAAATAATCTTTCACAAAACAATATCTAGAGTGGTTGTTGGAAATAACCATGACGTGTGTAGTGCCGTTTCTGGTTCGTGGACGATCATCGTATAATAGTAGGATTATAATTCGTAGCCGTGCAAGTTATCTTATTATGTTGGTCTTGATGACTGCGTTGTAAAGGGAGAAAAATATACCACACTCCCCTAACCCAATAACCAAGAGTCAAGACTCAATAGGTCAACGTCCTTTGTCGACACATGACACCCCATCTATGTTGCCACACATCCTCTTTCTCACTTTCTACGACAATGGCCTCAGTGCTCACACAATCACAAGGCGTTTGAATATTGTCAATCCTAAGGTGTCTCTCTCTCGCCATAAGATGAGAAATCTGGGTTTTTTTCTGTCAGGTTTCAACAAGGCGTGCATGCGTGTTTACAAATGCCATCTTTTGCCTTCAATTCTGGTTTTTGCGCAGGTGACCCTTTTCAATCCGGATCGGTATCGGTATGAAAAAAGGCAGATCTTACGCTATTGATTAAGGTTGAATCCTAAAAAAAAAAAAATGGTTAACAGGTAAAATAACATCATGTTCAGATTCTACACATATTTCTACACAAATTCCATATATAATATGTTAAAGTTGAAGTTAGGGTTTAAAAGATATGGATATTTGAAAAAGCATTTGATATGTACCGTGGGTTTATTAACCCAATTATTAGGGCGTTTCCTGCGAAACTGAAAACATGACTTCAAATTGTTATGCGGATTGATTATCAGAAATATCAAGGAGTTTTATGTAAAAGCGAAAATCTGAATTACAATTGAATAGGGGGTAGATTATTACAAATATCATAGAGTTTTCTATAAAATAGTATGACGGATCAAGAATAATTATTTTTTTATCAATAGGGGTATATGTATATACGGATAAGGTATATAAATATATTGTTAGGGCACGATACCGTGGCAATCCATTGTTTCAAGCGTTACACGTACGTGTGCGACTAGCTAGAATCGATCAACCTGATCGTTTGGCTATGCTAGGTTGAGCTGTAGGGCAATTAGCACTACTAGTACGTCTCTGTATTCAATGAATCTACCAGGGGGTGTTTGTGCGAGCTTTGTACGTGCGCGCGTCCAGCCAGCTTGGGCAGGAACCAAGTTCAACCACAGTCGAAAAGTATTTGAAGTCGCGAATGGTCCTGCAATTGGTATCAGGACAAGATGATTTTTTTAGTAATTGAAGATCATGTCGGACGGCGACAAGGACAAGACCAAGCAGAGTACTCCGATGTGGCTCAAGTAACTGCTGCTCCGACGATATCGGAGTATCCACGATTCGACCTTGCAAACTTCTAGGTGTGGGTGATCATGATGAAGTGGGTGCTCAAGACCGATGTGCTCTGGGAAGCCATCGACTCCGTCGACGACGAGTACCTAAAGGGTGGTGCCTTGTATCTGCAGGATCTCTAGGCAATCGCAGCCATCTGCTCGGTGATACTGATGGATGTGCAACAAGTTCTAATCTTGAAAAAATCAGCAAAAGGAGGCATGAGACACGCTCAAGATATTGCATCTGGGGTACTCACGTGTGCGCAAGGAAAATTTTGCTGAAAGGTTACTAGAATCTAAGGATGGAAGAAGATGAGATGGTGGACGCCTTCGCCACAAGGGTGGCCACAATGATAAATGTGATTCATGGTCTTGGACAAAAGTTGGAGAGTATCTCCGTGGTCCGACGTTTCCTACGTGCCACTCCATCGCGCTACATGACGATTGTGTCCGTGATCAAGCAACACATTGTCTCAAGACTCTCACTTTGGATGACATGGTTGGACGCTTCAAGGCACACACATTGTCTCAAGACTCTCACTTTGGATGACATGGTTGGACGCTTCAAGGCACACGACAAGCAGTTGATACCGAGTTATGGTGGCACAAAGCATGATAAGTATCTGATGTTTACACGTGATGTGATGGGAGTGAATTGCAGAAAACATCGACATTGAAGGCTAGGTTTGCAGGAACCACGAGTCTACAGTTTTGTGCCCAAAAACAATAATTTCCAGGCTAATTTTTCAAAAAAAAACATTAGTCGCTCCGCCGACAGGCCTGCCGCTCGCCGTCGCCATGTCTGAGAGGAGAAGGTGCGGGGGAGGGAAAGAGATAGGGAGGAGCGAGCGGGGAGGAAAGGAGACAAGACAGAACGAACCCGTGCGTCGCACGGCGTCAAATGCGTCTAACGGCTCGGTCGGCTGAACATTGTCGCCACGTCTACAAAAACGGGCCCCACCTATCATAATCATACTTAAAACGACCGAACCAAGCGACTAGGTTTTTTTTTGCAAAAAATTAGCCTGAAAATTAGTGTTTTTAAACACAAAACTGTAGACTCGTGGTTCCTGCAAATGTAGCCTTCAATGTCGATGTTTTCTGCAATTCAGTCACTGCAATGTTGTCCAAGGAGAACAGCGACCAGACATCCCATAGCAGCAGAAAGTACTGTCCAGCAAAGCTCACAACAGTGTCTCCGGAAAGTACAGTCTGAACATATCGGTTTTAAAAATAAAAATAAAAATAAAACAGTGGCTATCCAAATTGGACGCTGACTCATTATCTCCGCAAAATGTACTAGGAAGTAGAAACCCTATTATCATGCCCTATAATCAATCGGTCCACTTGTGACCGAACAATTACAAATACGCTACTCTGAGAAAAAGTCTTCAAGAAGGTCACACATGCGCTAATGTTGATGGGTGCAACCAAATCATCTTCCACAAAACAAGATCTAGAGTGGCAACAAAGTTGATCACATTCGTCCGTGCATTGACGACGAGGTGCCCGAGCACATCGCACTTGATGACCTAAACCTGGGCGTTCGTGAGGATGGGGTGCTGAGCGCGCCACACTTGAGCGCCTGCATGCGGATTACCGTCACGAAGAGATAAGGTGGGGATGAGGACAGGGCAGCAGACTAGGAGGGAGAATGTGAAGGTGAAGAGGTTGGAGGCTCGTGTGCAAGAGCAGAGTGCACGGGAGCCGGGATGAGCCAAGGTATGCGAGTCTGCTGCCGACCTGTAAGCCACGAGTGGCACTTGGAGAAATGAAATTCAGTGATTTCGGTTTTCTTTTCGACCAAAGGAGCAAAATTTCCAACTGAATTTGACTAAGATCAAAAAATGTTCTGGATTTTTTTTAAATCAATTTGAAACTATTTGAATTTGTGTGTGCCAGTAAAATCGCGGAAATATTCTTACTGAAAGAGAATTATTTCAGTATGTACCAAAGTAATGAAATTTCCAAATTTTAATAAAATTACACCAAAAGCACATTAGGGCTGAGGAAAACGAGCGTGGCGCTGCAAAGACTGAGTTCCATGGAGCTCATTTTAAAAAATAATAAAATTTGAAAGTTTCAGAAATGTCATTTTTCCTACAAATAGATAGGCATATTTTTGAACTATGTATAAAATGTCATCAACTAAATTGATTGTTTTTTTAGATTATTTTGATGTGCAAAAAAGTATTTTCATGAAAACAAATGAAGTGATGTATGGAGCTCGGCCTGTGCTTGCACTGTTCGCGAGAGAAACAATCAACCTCATGAGGTCAAAAGCAAAACACGAAAATCTCGGCCTGTGCTTTCGCCAGAAAAATAATCAACCTCATCAGGTCAAAAGCAAAATACGAAAATAAGAGAAAGGAAGACTAGATAAGCCAGAGAACATTAAATAATACAATGCCAATGTACCATGATCATCGCAGTGTTTTACCCTATCCATATCACGCTTCGTGCGTCAGGAAAAATACTTTCACACCTTGCTTTCTCAACTAGTACGATTGTTACACCTGACCACTCTCCATGCCCCATGCATATCGCATGCCTCGTCACTATTACC
This sequence comes from Hordeum pubiflorum, assembly GCA_000582825.1. Taxonomy (NCBI): domain Eukaryota; kingdom Viridiplantae; phylum Streptophyta; class Magnoliopsida; order Poales; family Poaceae; genus Hordeum; species Hordeum pubiflorum. Next base: position 3,872 of record CBMN010750846.1, on the reverse strand, counting down.
GTGTCGAGCCTTATCTGTTATCCCGTTCGAGTCTCAAGGGTCGCGCACCCATACCGCTTAACCCCCACTGCAGAGTACCACCGATCATCACCGACCGATGCCGGGTATCACATATCAACTAGACTACTGGTACCCAGTCGAAACCACGTGTCTTTCGCTTTTCCTGCTGAAATAGGCTGCGATTCTCCGAGGTCTTACGCCGTAGCCCCTCCATCAGCATAGAGTGAAGTCGTTCATCAGACTCCAACTCCACCTTCAACATGACTCCATGTAGCTGTGCCATGCTACCCCATGTCTTGTCAACTTCAAGCTCTCATGTGTATACTATCTTGAATCAACCTTGCGTCATAGTCTTGTCGAAGCCGCGCAAGCCCTCAGGCCTACACCACGTGTTAGCATCATGCTCCTATGTCGTCTTCGCTGAAATCACCGCCATGTTCTTTACCGACCGACATCCACGTCGATCCGCTAGACTCTCCAGTCTGACCTAGCAGAACTTATCCGATAACAACCTTGCTCCACCCTGCGTCATTGATACGTCTCCAACGTANNNATAATTTTTGATTGTTTCATGCAACGATATTATCAATCTTGTATGCTTTAGAGGCCATTTTATATCATTTTGTGAACTAACATATTAATTTAGTGCCAAGTATCAGTTCTTGTTTTTGTCTATTTCTTGTTTCGCAGGAAACCAAAACCAAACGAAGTCTAAACGAAATGAAACTTTACGGTGATTTTTTCCTAACCAGAAGGACCTGGAAGCATCGGAGGATGTTAGACGCCAGACAAGAGAGCCACAAGCTCACACGGCACGCTTCTAGGGGGGCGCGCCATCTGAGATTGTGGGCCCCTCGTGGGTCCTTTGGACCTAACTCCGCCTGCATAAATTCCCTAAAATCCCAAATCCACCAGAAGGAGACCCGGAAAAACCCCCGCCGCCGCAAGCCTTTGTTCTTCCGCGATCACATCTGGAGGCCTCCACCAGTACTCCGCCTCAGAAGGAATCGATCATGGAGGCTGTCTCCATCGATCTTGCCGCCTCCATGGTGATGTGTGAGTAGTCCACGAGAGACCTACAGGTCCATAGTGATTAGCTAGATGTCTCTCTCT
>CBMN010750845.1:0-14078 GCA_000582825.1 Hordeum pubiflorum | reverse complement strand
GAAGCCCGCTCCTGGGCCACTGCCGGAGTCAAAGGACTTAGCAACCTTACCCATGTAACCTGAAATCTTGTAAGGGGATGAGCACCCCCACCTCCCTCTGCTCATATGATTGCCAAGAACACGCCTTCTAGCGCACGTGTTCGTGACATCGGCCTATTGTTTCACTTTTTCTATCAATACAAAGATACGCTACTAGGTGTATTCGCGGAAAAAAAAGAAACTTATGTTTGCACCTGAAAAGTTAATCGAATTGCGTCAGGAGAAAGAGGAATCATGGAGTTTCCCTTATTCCAATTGTTTGCAAGTTCAGTCGAAATACTAATCATTAATTTCATGGGAAAAACTTCACATCAGCCTGGTGATTTTAACAAGCTCGTCCGCCGCCTCCTCCGCTTGCCACGTGCTTCCCTGGGCCCCACACTTACACGTCTGCAACCTTATCTTCTAGAACCAGAAGCATCGCATCGTCCGGAACGCTCTCACCAATCCCCTCCTATCGTGTTGCAATTGCCTTTTTTTGCAACAAAGGGAGTGTTGCAGAAAACAAAATCACAACAGAGAACTTTTTGCAGAAATTTAGCAAAAAAAGGTCCTGCAACAAGACATTTGTTACGAATAATTTTTGTAAAAAAAAAATTACCACAAGACCTCTGTTGCAAAAAAAATAACAACATGACCTCTATTACAAAAAGAGAAAAAGAACTTCACGTCTTCACACGAACCATGGCAAAACAAGCAGTGTTCAGATACAAGTACTCGGCGCTAAAACTAAAGTTCCCATAACTTCTTCCATGGGTCTTCACAAAAACCATACCCATCACCGGTTTCATTTTAAGATGAGATAATCGGGCAGTGATATATACTGTACAGGAGGGCACATGTTTGGCACCACACCGATGCTTTTGTTGGGCGCAAACACTATAAGGAATGGCAATGGCTAGGGAAGAAACATAATCTATTGGGTACCGACAAAACAAAGGCAGATTGTTGATGAATGTCAAGAATAGGTAAGCCATGATTTTCTATTTTATATAGTACATACATGTTGTCTCGTGGGTTTATCGATTTCCTTCCCTACAATGTTATTTTCTGCATATCTCTCGTTAGTTATAGACCCGTAGGTGGGGAATTAGATCTTCTCCGGGTGAGCTTTTATATAGAGATCACTGTCATATGCTAAGTTGCATGGTCATACCAGCAAAAAATACACATATCTTGCAAAGGCATATAAGGCTCCAGAAGACAGCCCAGACCGATAAATAACCAGCAAAGTCTGGTCTATTTATGTGATACAAGTCAATATTTTCATATGCTTTGTACCCTTATAGGGGAGTAGAAAGGTTTGCAGTAGGAAGAGCTATTGGATTTATTAAACCTCTGGAGAAGGGGTACACACTTGAACATGACTGTCAAACTGAACAATACCAAACTAGATAGATCCTTCGCCCTTTCAAACAAGGATTTCTAAACTGAACAATACCAAACTGAGCCGCAACACTGTCATACCTGCCATGCTACATCTCCCTCATGGATTAACCCATGCACCTTGAAATAGTTGGCTTACTGTTTTGCCTAAAATCCACTCCAGATCTGAAGACGAAACAGCTACCTTGCCAGCGACATGAGAGATTGCCTCCTTTGCTCCTTTGTAGCCACATTCAGGGACGACGTAGGGGAAGTCACTGCAAAGAAGAATCCCAGAATATAGCATCACGCTCATGGCTCAGTGCATAGTGAAAATAGAGTCTGATGCAATGAAACTCCCATTGATGCGCTGTTTTTATTCACCTTCCCCACATTATTCGGTTAGCTCCATAGCTGGATATCACCCGAGAAAGAAGCTCAGACGTGTCCTCATACGGATAAGCTTCTCTTGTGATCCGGAAAAGAGCACTGTATTTGACGTAAACCTGTTGAAGTAATGCGTCATTGCATCAGTGCAAACAGGGTGACACTGAACAGCAGAACTGAACACGGTACTGTGCCCAAGCAACTTCTTAGTACAGTCACTTGAGATTCTTAGTACAGTCATTTGACTATCAGCAAAAAATACTATCAGCAGGTACTCCACCTCACAAAATGTTTTTGTTAATTCCTGATCCCTTTGTTCTGGTACTAGAAACTACCAATACTAGCTTTGACATATACTGGAAATATTCACACATAAAAAAAGATAAATACTAGAAAGAGCTAACTTGCAGAAGATTTCTTTTTCAGAAACTATTCATGATCATGCAAGAATATGAACCAGAGTTAGTTGAGCTGCCTGTACAAGGGAACAGAATTAAGGAATGTACCTGTGGGAATCTGGATAAGTTTAGAAATGAAGAGAATGCCTTTTCTTCATCATCATTCCTGCATGTTGATGCAGAAGAAGTTAATACAGACGACAACATGGTGAGAATTACATTCTTCCAGTTTATGAACAAGCAGACACACAAGCTTACGTTGGTGGCTTGCAGAAAGCCATATGATCAAATATAACAGTAGTTGCAGGATAATCCGTACACAGCTCCTCTATTTCCTGAATATATGAACTGATCCCCTGCATGAACAAGAACAAAAAAGGATATTCATGGAACAGAAGATATGTATTCTTTTACGAAGTAGCAGGAGATTTACATTTCGGCGGATACTAATACATAACTGTAACTAGCTTTTAATATTGCATCAGTTCTAGCTGCTTAGTGACACAACCAATGATCTCAAGCGTGCAATTTTTCTGGCTGGAACCTTACTGGTGCCCATGATGTGAACTAATCTTCTGTCACGCTGTTAATTGTTTTTTGTAATTACAAAGTTTATTACCACTAGCAAATTTGCAGCATAAACACATAATACGAAACCTGAAATTTGATTGCAGTCATTACATATTTTGAGTACACATGTATATAGGATAGGCATGTTTCTTTTACCTTCATCACCATTATTCCAACTGGTGCTCCAAGTTCTCCAGCCTTAGCAAACAATGACCTCCCGACCTCATTAGTCATCTATTATATGACAAATTTTGTGTTCACAGTCATCGATGCTCGTAAAGCAAAATTCAGAAGTACAAGAAAGCTGATTCTACAATGATGCATAGTTGCAAATTTGCAAACCTTTTGACCTGAAGGCCATAAGTTCGGGTTGAAACGGACAGCACGGTATTTTTCCTGGAGAGAAGCAAATGAAATGCATGTTAGAAAGTAGGATGGACATTTTATTATGCTCAGAAAGTTCAAAAAATTGTACTTGCACAATCAGATGTTCAAGCTGTTTAATGCCGCTCCCATCATCTGCCGGATTTGCGAGGCAGCAAGCAATAAATTTTGATGGATACTTCTTCAATACACTACAGAAAAAAAAAATAAGGCTGAGACATGTCAAAGCAGGAATTCCACTGAACTTTTCATATAGATACAAATCATATGACTAGTTCAGTTCATCTGGATACAAGAAAAGTTTACCTAGTCACTAAAGAGTGGTCAAACATATGATTAATAGGTTGAACAATGAGCGCGCCGTCAACTCCAGCTTCATCCATACACTAGGGGAAAGAGAAACAAAGTTCAAAATAATAATCTAACCGGCATATTAGTCTCCAGTCTCAACAGTTTAATACAAGAGAAGTGCCGGGATAAAGAAATATGAAGCGCATGTTGGAACTAATATTTCCAATACAGAGTTAGCAGCTAAGAAACAGAGGTCATGTCGATTCACAGAAATAGGGAAGGGGGCAATGGGTGTTTATTTTCCTTGTTAAATTCACAAGCTCCAAGTAGCCAATTTAGGGAATCTCAAGCCGACCCCTTATAATTTAACTTCTTATATACCTCCTTATACTTAACTCCTTATAATTTGAGGGGTTATACAGCGGCTGGACTGAACCGAATCCTCAAATAACTCCCTATAGCTTACATTTGGTTCAGGCATCTCGTCGGACACTTACAATGCAGCACTCAACGCGCACACAACCTATGGAACAAGAAAAATATGGCACCTTAACACCCTATGGCATATGCATTTCTTCAGCCAAACAACCAGTACCACCACAACCCTGCCCAGATTATCAGAGAAAATTAAATCATGCCAGGATGCGGTCTACTATCATCATATCCATCTACTGACTAACTTCTTCTGATGAACCATCCAAAGCTACATCCACAAGCAAAGAAGAACAGTGGAGACCTCGAGCAAGAAGTCCACATCACCCCGGAGCGTCGGCTCCTGGCCTGGGAAAAAGGGGTAATTCTCTGCAGCCTGCACGCGCGCACAACCACATAAATCTCATCAAGGGAAGGCGCCAACAATTGGGAATCGGTGTGCGTCCGTCCGCGGGGGTGCCTTTCTTTTACCTGCAGCGGCGAGGCCCAGACGTGGAGGTGGGAGTCCACGACCTTGCAGGAAGCGGAGCCGGCCTTGCCGGAGACGGCCATGGCGGCGGCGCAAATGGCGGTGGTGGGGGAGAGGAGCAGCCTCCTGCTCGTTGCCGCGGGTGTGGGTGGGATAGATGATAGCAGAGTGCGGGAGGTTGTGGCTAGCGGGGACAGGAATCTGCAGGAGGCAGCCGCTGCTGATGAGGAGGCCATTAAAGACGAGGATGGTGGAGGCCTCTGGTGCGGTGTGGTGTCAGGTTTTATGTGAGTGTGGTGTTTTCTTCTTCTTTAAAACACAAACAAACTTGAAAATGCAGAATGGAGCTCGGCCTGAATTTGAAATTATCAAAATTCATATTTTTATGTTTCATAAATATTTTTTTTAAACACACATATATTTAGAGAGATAACGTACAAGTGTGTAAATTTTCAGGACGGAATACATTAAAATGAGTGCTACATTAAAAAAACAAGTTTGCGGCTTTTTAGTACATGCACTATTCATCCTCAACGTTCATGTTTTTTTTTTGCATAACTCGCAATTCAAGGTATTTCATCCTGAAATTTTACAGACACGCTTCAAAAAATGAAATTCGAATTTTAGTGCATGTTTTTCTTTACACAAATTTTCAGATTTTTTTAAAATTGAGAAATTTGAATCTTGAATTTTTCAAACAAATTGGCCCTACTCAAACAAACTGCTTTGTTCATATAAGAAAGATACACATGTAGTTTTACATTACGGCCTTTATAAGACAGAAAAATAATACTCCCTCCATTTCACAATGTAGTGCGACCGCGCTTCCCGAGATCTAAATTTGACCATATATTTAACCAACGAGACCGATTGCGTCAGAAGCAAAAATTATACCACTGAATTCGTATATTGGTCTTGTTGGTTAAATTTATGGTCAAACTTAGATCACGGAAAACGAGGACGCACTATATTGTGAAATGTAGGGAGTAACCCTTAACCCCAACGAGTTGCCGAGAACCACCCAAGCCAAGAAGAACATCGGTGTAGTGCTATTCGGCGCTTCAGACACCAAAAATCGCGCATACCCTAGGTCGCCACAATGAATTAACTGTTTAACCGGTTCGCTCGCTCTGTTCGACCGCTCACTAGCTCATCAACAGTAGAAATGTAATTATTTGATGGATGATTCCAACGGATATGAATGCTGATATGAATTTTGGTCAACTAGATATCCAGTGGATATGGTATATGTAATATCCGATGGATGTGAATTACCTGATTTGGTATCTGTAATTATTTGATGGATATTTTTGACATGGATTGTACCAAAGTGTCTCATGCCTTCCATGCCACCACCTCACATGCTTTCCATGCCATCTTCCATCATGCTCATGAAACCACTTATGAATCCTCGTATTCCTCCCATTACACCTTACATGTCGCCACCCATCATGTTCATCATCATCATCATCATCATCATGGACTTCATTGCCAACATTTGATCTTTACATAGCTCAGCATAGGCCTTTTGCTTGGCGTCGAGACAACTTTGTGTCCATGAACATGATTTTTTCTTCTTTCTCCTCAACTGCCTTGAGCTCCTTGGTCGCCGCGTTCCTCTCCTCTAGCTCCACCTTGTGTTGCTTAGCCGCCACCCTCTTCTCCTCGGCGGTCGCTAGCCTCTCCTCGGCAGCCGCCTTCCACAGCTCGGCCGCAACCCTCTCCTCTATTTCCTTCATCTTCAAGAGCCTCTTCTCCTCGGCATAGTCCTTTCTTGCAACGATGATGGCTTACAGCCTTCTTTCACATCATTACCTCCGTCCGTTATTCCCTTTTCTTTGGCATTTTTATTTCCCTATGGCCTTCTCGACTTAGCCATCGAGTTAGGGCGGGGATCCTTTTCCTTTCCTCCCCGCTTGATGCATTGTCATCATCGTCATGCACACCCAAACTCTTCTGCTTGTTTGAAATTTCATATCCTTGTCGGTTCTTCCACTTCTCTTCATTCTCAAGCTCGGACCAACAATGGTGCAAAGTAAAGGGATTCTCTTTCTTCTTGTTGTCCCCATTCTTTCCTCGGCCGCGAAACAACTCGTGAGCCATGTTGAGCTACAATTGAGAGGAATCATAAATGAGAAAGAGAAGCATGATCTATGTACTACAATTGAGGGCAAGCATGATTACCCTATCGTCATTGCCGGTACCACTTGGATTCATGGACTCGACATTTTCAAGCAACCGGACCACTTTTGACAATCCACGAAAATCGTGTATCATCGGTGGTGACATGATGCGGTCGATCGATCATATCCACTTGCGTTATGTGCATCGAAGAACTCCTTCATCGTAGTTTCCGAGTCTTCCCCTAGGTGTAGCATCAAAGAACCCCTCATCGTCCTCGTCAAAACCATACTCATCGTATTGTGAGTCAGACACTTGCGATTGGATATCTTGAGAGACAAAATCTTCATTTGCAACATTTGTATATTGCAAGAAAGTATCATCATCAACACTACATGCACATAATTGGACATAGGAACACGTGACTTCTCAATTGCATTCAATTTGACAAGAAAAACAAACAAAATTGAGAAAAAAAATCACCTTCGGGACATAACGTCGTGCGCGTTGACAACGGTCCACCGTAGTCAGCGGGGGAGGGGGAGGAGGCATCGTAGCAGCAGCCGCCGAAGGTGTCTCCTTCGTCGTCGTCTTCGTCTTCTTGGCCCGCGGCTTAACCGAGGTTGGGCCGCGCGGCGGCCTCGTCAAGCCGCCTCCTCGAGGTTTGCCAGCGGCCGCCTTCTTCGACGAGGGCGGAGGCGCTTCCATTCTGGCGACGATGGTCGGTCGCGGAGCCGTGAATCCAGCTTCGACGGGAGGAGTTGCGACGGAGGCTCTGTCGAACATGACCATTAGGGCGGGAGCAGCGGCAGTTGTTGTGGGGTCGGGCGCGATGTCGGAGGGGCGGGACATGGCGGCTCGCAGTGGCCGGCGGGCGAGGGAAGGTGGGGAGCCCATGACATGCGGGAATGAAGTCGAACGGTGGTTGTGTCACGGTGGGATATTTGGTTTACGGCAACCACGGAAGTCCCGTATATTTGCAGCACTTGAAGCCTTTTTTTTTTTTGGCTGCCAAAAAAATTACAAATGCTCTAAAAAGTAGTTAAGCCCTGTTATAGGGCAGTTATTGGAGATGCTCTAACTTATCCAATTTAAAAGTGCTGCCAGGTGTAGTACATTCATTTAGTTGCATGCATGGATCTATTTGGTCCCCAGAATTCCTCAAACGAGCAAATCAAAAGGAGAGGGGACGGATCCGTCTCACTGCTATTCAGAGGTTGCAGGTAACACCGGTGAGTACAGTGTAAAAAAAAACGCACGTTATCATCAGGAAACTGTCCCGAAAAAGAGCAATCATGGAGAACGCATGCTAACCTGCGACAATCAGGATAACCAATCGTCAACGTAATAATACCGGGGTAACAAAAATATCATATTCGATGCGCAAAAGAATACCATATTCATGTAGCACAAACTCTTCGCAATCTTCACGCGAACCATGTGAGACTTATCACGGCAAAACTAACCGTGTTCAGATACAAGTACTCGGCACTAAAACTAAAGGTTCCCATAGCTTCTTCCATGGGTTTTGAACAAAAAAACACTATACCCATCACCGGATTCATTTTAAGTCGAAATGATTGGGCAGTGATATACTGTACAGGAGGGCAACATGGCAAAAATTTGGCACCACGCCAATGCTTTCGTTGGGCGCAACACTAAAAAAGAATAGCAATGGCTAGAGAAAAAAAACATATATCTATTTGGGTACCGAACAGACAAACCCAAGGCGGAATGATGTGTTGCTACCAGCACATCCGCTGGCTCAAATCACTACTAATCCAGGGGATGATCGTGAAAGGCAATATCAAAATCCATTGCCACTGAAAGGTTGTTGCTGCTCCCCGGAGTGGCTTGATTTCCTAGGCCTTGTTTGCTTCGGAGTCGAATATGGTGAGCTTCCATCGTAAACCCCATGGACCCGTGGTAGACCCGTCGCATCAGAATCCAGGGAATAGCCTCTCTCGACTGTCTCCGCTTCAAGCGGTATCTCGTCCAAAGTCTGCATCAAGAAACACAAGCGCAAAACAGGTCAGATCAAGCATAGTGCATGACATAATTAGATGGAGATCTGAGCAGTTGCGGAAACATACTTTGTAGGCTTGCTGAAGGACCTTAAGGGTATCACGTATCTGCCTCCTCTTTGTTGTTATTTCATCAGGTTCTCTGAGAATGTCCCCAAAGAGCTCCTCTCTGCATTGGTGTATACGAAAATATCAATAAATATAATTTACAGCAGCAACAGCGACTAATTCGACTCTGTTCACCGGACATTATTCAAAATTTAAGTAAAGAGTACAAAGTGCCTTTCTCACCTATAGAGGGTAGTTATGAGGAAATTATGCAGCTCCCTTTTCGTGTGATTAACCTGCAAGACAATCAATCCCTTAAAGAACTGAACTAACAAACACAAAATATTAGGTGTTTTGTGCAGCTTCCTTCCACTAGGGACTGAGTCAGGAGTAAGTTAAAGAAAGAATGGAAGCGATCTGATCAAATCCACATGTCTAAACAAGAATGTGTTTTAGAGCAATCTGCCCAATGCAATCAAGCTCGCTAGTACACAAATGCTTAAAGCAAGAAGGAAATTTAATCATTCTGTGAAGCCAAAAAGATAAACATGCCCAACAATGTTTGATAATCCTACGGTGTTGAACATTGCTTGGCAATAACTGAGGCCAGAACATTGCTGGGTTTAAGATTTATGTACTGCCCTTCATGTATGCTTAGCGCAAAAAGATCATACACAGAAACAGTCATCATACTTATCCAAGCAAACATAGGCCATAAGAAACTTATATAACAGATATGTTGTGCACGCAAAAAAAAAGGTGCAGTAGGCACTCTGAAGTAATATTGTGAGTTGCAAGAATCTTACCAGAAAATGCATAATTGCTTTTGGTACGAAATCCTCGACATTTTTCCTTACTATATTGTAATATGACTGCAGCAGCAATTTTGTGATTGCTATTTCAAGGTCCTCCTGCTCAGAATGATTTTCTGAAGGCTTGAGGACTAGCGGTGGCTGTTTCACAATGGTCTCCATCAATCACTTAACACGTTCAAATAACACTGGTAGAAAAACTAAAAGAGCATGAATAAGATAGCTCACCTCTTTTAACTGTATTGAAGAGAATGAATGTTCCAGGTTGGGAGTAGCTGAAGCATAAGATTTGTTCGTTGAGCTACCTCTTGCTGAAGAAGGTGCACGGTCGTCGCTTGAGGTGAATATTGAGCCCCAAAAGGAAGTGCTTCCACTACCTGGAAGATAAGCGGCTTAGGTAAAATGGGCTGAGGTGAAATTGTACTGTTCCAGAAAAAACACTAATCTGACCTACTGCACTCCAATATAATAGCATATACATAATCAGAAAATACATAGCATTCTTACCTGAAGATCCTGGTCTCTCTGCCTCAGCAACCGATCGTACCCCCTGCTAATAATGACCACAACAGCAAAGGAACGTAATCTCAGAAACACTCAACCAAATCTATAGTAACCTTACTGATTAAAAATAGCGAGGCAACAAACCTGGATCTGGTCGGTGATAACTCCATTTACACCCGTAGTTCTACCCAATAATGCACGTGCTTTTTGGGATTTTTCAGAAGCCTGTGGCCTATCTGCATCTACTCCATCCTGCAATGTAGTACTGTTACATACTAGGGTGTACCTCAAAAATGTGGACTGGCTCGAATTAAATATGTAGATCGTGAGTGACAAGGGCATAATTTAGTAAGAGAACATTCATCTGTAAATTAACTTGCTAAAGTGTGCCAAAAATATAGTTTGCATGCCCAAAATCCTTATATAGCAGCAGAAGTTCTAACATGTACATCTAGAGTTGGCGTGGTATCCACGCCTTCTCGCAACAATATAAATGGTTTGATACTGACATATTGATGTCATGATTTCCACTGTCGTGGAGCATAACAGGGTCATCGTGAATTGCATTGAGATCACTACAATGAAAAAATCAACATGGTAGTAACTACTATTGAATAATTGCCAGTTTAGCTATGTATTGATAGGAATCTCGACATCGTATATAAGTAACACTCTGCAAAGGCATCACTAATTAAGTCTTCTTCTAATTCCAAGTACTGACAGTACATTTCAGTAAGAATGGAAGCAGTCAGATAAAAAAAAACTCAATTGCAAGGCATCATTTGCATAAATTACTTATCTAAAAATAAAAAATATATATACGTACTCTTCTAACCACTGTTGCAGGCAATCTAGCGGCTCTAACTTGTTGCTGTGCTTGCTCTACAGCCTTGCTGCCACCGATGAAACTTGGGTGAGATGTATTTATGTAATCGGCCTGCACAGTTAATATCATCTCAAGTAAGAATAATGAAAACAGACCAGATATCAGTGCAAAGAAGGAATAACAAAGGGAGCAGAATAATTTTACAAAATAATCAGTTTTGGGGTTATTAAATAAGAGAAACATAATTGTGGGGATGTTTTCATCACTGTATACGGAAGCTCAAGTCAAATAGGGTCAATTCTCATACGTGTCTGTTAGGATAAACAATAATTAGAATCCTCATAGGGCAAGACAGTGTTTACCTCCATCTCAATTATGTGTGCTATCATATCTTGTGCTGGCTTAAGCCCATCACGTAGAAACTTCCCAATTACTTCATCCATGCTCCTTCTGAGTATAGGAAACTGCTGCAGCTCATTGCAAAGGCAACGGTGGCTCATCTACAGCAGAACACAAGTTAGCAAGAGAAGTAAAATATAGGAAGTTGAAAGTTATTTAACGTTATGTGCAAATTTAACCAAATAGATGCTTAAATTTCACCTTCCAAGATTTTAGAGCTGGACTGACATACCTTAACCAGCTCCTCGTATATGAAATCTGCACACTGAAGACTTGGATCAAGCAATCTGCTGATTTGCCTGCGCACAAGGACTTCAAATGGCACCTGACAAATTTTTATCAGAAGGTGTTATTATCAGCTCAATTGACTAGTACCAAACCATCTACATATTAACATAATTCTTACGCGAAGGGCACAAGTGCATCATACCTCAGGTACGAACAAAGCACTCCTAGGACCAGTTGCATTCTGTATAGCCATGCGGATATCTTCATCAGTGACATCCTCGCAAGGGTCAACACCCTATAAAGGACAGATCTTAGATCTTAATGATAATGGATATGATGAATGCTACGATGTAGCACAATGGAAGATTCAGCAACAAATTGCAAACCTCTAAGCTTTTGACAAAGATAGATTGAAAAATATAGTGAATTCTTGCTCCACCAGAAAGCTCAATTGTTGATATATCTTCGTTTTTTCCTTCTACCATAGACGAGAAAGCTGCACAACACACATGTTATTTACATTTACAAATAATGACATATAGCATAACATACATGACTGAAGCAAAGGAGCCAGGAAGGTCATGGTTCAGTTATTACCATCACAGTATTTAGCTAGAATGTTCAAAAGCTTAGCACCTTGCCCAGCCTGCAATGACGAAACATAGGGATTAATCATCAAGGCAAAGACCAAAAGAATTAACAGAAGCAAGATTGAGTAATCAGATTTTACTAGCTGCTAATCAAACCTACTCATACAAACATTAACAAAAGGTGTATGTTTCTTATCACTTTGACCAAATAAAATTAATTCACCAGACCTTGGACTCGACTGGGTCACCATAAAAGGCATGCTCCTTAGCAATGGCTGTCAATTGAGAACTTATGCGTGCCTTAAGTCCAGGCAGAATAGTTCTTATATGTTGGACCAAGATCTGAAACCACATAGATGTATTTTTAGTCAAATCACAGCATAAATTTGAAAGTCATATAACATGGGCTACAACAGAACCGCTTCACCAAAATACCTGGTTTAGCTTCTTTGCTAACTGTGGTATCCCACAGTGCTTAGCAAGACCATTGTATGCCTGCAAGGAGTTCATTTCACAACGATGTTAAAAAAGAACACAAAACTGAAGAAACGGTGAACTTCGCTACAGCATACCGAATGAGTACGGAAGAAATTTTCTTCTCGGAGCAGAGCCTGCTTGACACTGACATCTGAATTGATATCCTACATCATTTAGCACAATATACATTAGGAAGCTAAAGGAAAAGAAAAAAAACTTTTTGTATCACCAAAGACAGTGCTGTGCAATAACAAAATATGTTCAAGACATTCCTACGATTAAAACTTACTATCACAGAATTCGGAAAATGATCTTTGATACATATGAAATAGGTGTTAAGTTCGCCAATTTTTTCTACATCAGGTGTTAGGTTCACCTAAGTTAGTTAGGGTTGTTAACAACTATTTATCGACAGGCAACAGTCCACAATGACACAAAATTAGTAAATTACTTCATCTGAAATTCTTTGTTATTATACAGAATGAGCACCGCGACCACAAAGTTAAGCCACTACCAAACTTGCAAAAGAAAGCGATGTCATGAGGATATTAAGTTATCAATGCATAATCCTAAAACTAAGCAAACATGCTGCAAACTAAAGTACCTGCTGGCTGCGGTTTACGACGCCAACATAACCAAGTCGTAATGGGATGACATTTCCCAGCAAAAAATTCCGGGCATCAGTGCCCCGGTCCATTATGTCCAACTGGCAGAAAACAGAAGAGCAGTAAAGATCAGAAGTTGGGTGACATTTAAAGGATGCAACTTTCTTTTTATACATTTTAAGATTCAGGGGCAAACCTTTGTGATAACACCAATTGTTCGAGAACCTACACGAACAAAGAATCCGCCAAGTAAGATTTGCATCTTAATAGAAATGGTCTATCAAACTAAACACATGACTTCGAGAGGCATACATACCATCAGGATCAGCTTGCCGAGCCATTTGAAGAGCATCAGAGTTCGCTAAATCTGCATTTGCTGGAGAAACAGCCAATATGATGCATGTCTTGTGCTTGATATATGACAATATCATAGTCCTTATTCTGGCCTCAATGTCAGTTGGTTGGTCGCCAACTGGCACCTTAGTAATTCCAGGCAGATCGACCAAAGTGATGTTGAGAACATTTGGCGAATAGATCTTCAGACGTATCTGTCTATCTGAGACGCCCTTGTTACCGCCAGCCTCCCTGTCCGTTTCTGCCTGCATCGATGTTGAGTTTTATTGTTATAACAGGTATTACCATTATCTAGTCCCTCCGTCCCATAATATAAGAGCGTTTCTGACACTACACTACACTACACGATTCTCTGCCCCAGATTATAATTCATCACCAGACTTTCCAGCACTTTTTCCAAACAAACACTAGAATAATTGGACAGTATCAGCCGTTGGAACAACGTCACTGAATAAACAGAGCAATAATTAAATTACCAAACAATACTATCAATCGAGGATACCATTAAGACGTTCAATGTTCAAACAAACAATATACCCCAGAATGCGGCAATACATAAAGGGCAATACGTAAATCCAAAAGAGGGCAAATCATGGGCTGTAGAAACAACCACAACCACTAAAACTAAAATCACCCCAGAAAGCAGCATGGACCTAGCATCAGCACAACAAAATCATGACACGGTGCCAAATAACTGGAATTACCACAATGCCTACCCAAAAGCATCATCTCCCAACCCAAAAATTCTGGTAAGG
>CBMN010750841.1:0-14535 GCA_000582825.1 Hordeum pubiflorum | reverse complement strand
TTACTCTGTTTGTCATGAACTTGATACTTTGACTTGCATGCCAGATAGCGGTCTTGGGGTGGACTAATAGTAGTAGATGCAGTTGGATGACGGTCTACTTGTCACAAACGTAATGCCTATATATGAATTATGGCATGAAGAACCATCATAACTATGTGCTTTTCTCTCAATTGATCAATAGTAATTTGTTTACCACCGATACTATGCTTATCAGAGAGATGCCTCTAGTGAATTATATGGCCCCTGGGTCCAATTTTACATTAAAACAAGGGGATTGACAACCCTCTTGCCTTCGTTGGATGCAAGCATTTTCTTTGTGTGTGTGCAGGTAATGTTGACGTTATTTGTGTGTCGTCTCCTTTTGGTTCGATAACCTTGGTTCTTAACTAAGGAAAATACTATCTGCTACTATACTGCTTCACCCTTCCTCTTTGGGGAAAACCCAACACATACACCAATGGTGAACAGTTTTCGGGGAAGTCTGCAATTTGCATGACACCCTAGAGTTGTCTTTTGCCATACGCCAAAAGCCCTTGGACACCACCAGGCACCCGGTCTCTGTGAGTCCAGGCACCAGGACCCCTTTCGTCTAGGCACCCGGGGTATGCTGGGTGACGACCTATATAAGTGACACGTGTGGGGGTTAGGGTTTTCTTTGACCCCATTTGCCCTCACGCCCCATAAGGACCTGCCAGCCACCTCCTCCATTGGCGCTTACTATCTGAAGAGTCTCTGAGCCTCCGTACCTTGCCCTCGATGACTTGCTCGATCTCCATGGAAACTTCCTCTGGTAAAACCTTATTTCCATTCGTTTTGTTGGTTCAAATCTCGATTATCTTCGTACCTAGATGAGATTTGACTAGGGCTATGCATCCTAGGTATTATCTTAGTGGATTTAAGCTTGCATATGAGTATGGACTCATATGTGCTCATATTCCCATCGTGATTTTTTGAAACCAATGATGAGATGCAGAAACTGACGAGACCCCGGGTGCCCGGTCATTGGATCCCTGGTGCCCAAACCCTCCAGTTCGGGTCCCATGGCAGCCCAAGAGATAATATCATATACAAAGTTTTATGATTCATTAAAAAATTCATGGACACTTATCCCTAGTCTCTTCATGTTGCCTTTGCTTTAGATTCCTCAAGAAGGTTTGTTGGTTATGCTCGTTGCAAGAAGACCAAGGACGATGCCATCAAGGGCAAGTAGTTCGCACGACCGTGTTTGCCAGAGTTCAGAGGCTGATCCTCCACCATCACGTGCTTGTAGGGCGGCCACCAAGGCTGGCCTGATTGAGGCTCCAACAGTGAAGAGGAGTATGATTCAGTTGAAGATGGACACTTTGTGGCAGATGAGGCCACATCTCAAGATTATGATGAGATTGAGGAAGAGGAAGATGAGCAGGAGGATGGTGACTTTGATTCTTTGTCCCTTGATGATCTAGATAGGTTGGGATAGTCTGGGTACCATCAAGTCCACGAGCAAGGTCCATATGTTTGTGCTCGCTCTGAAGGTGTGGATTACCGCTTTTATAATATGTTCCAGCACCATACATATGAAGAGAATTTGAAGGTCAAGAAGTACAAGGTGACTGGTCATGGGAGCTTGGATGTGGAATACATTCACACTCGTGTTGGTCTTTATCCAGATGTGCATCATGTTCTACACAAGATGGGTTTGCTTCACTTTCTGAGTTTCAACAAAGCCTACAATAAAGATGTGTCCATCAGTTTGTGTATTTTTATAGGAGCTCTGATTTTTCGTTTGTGTGGAGATCTGGGAGTGCTACTCTGCATGCATCTATGTCTGACCTTGTTAATATCACTAGATACACTTTCTTTCTGGACCCTCGTGATGACTATGGTATTGTTGTTCGCGATGGACTCGGGAACCATCGGTCACTTACTTAGGTTACTCCAATTACCAATATTGGGAACATCAAGGAACTGACACCTAGTACGATCTTCTGCACCACATCTTTCATGCCTCCCTTGCTCCCAAGACTGGAGGTTCTACTGAGTTGTGGGGGGCGATCTTCTTATCTATGCTCATGAGGAGAATGTGCTTGATTTCATGTTTGAGGAGTTGAGATCCTCTGTGTTTGATAAGAAGTCTATTGTGTTTGCTCCCTTCATTCAGGCCTTGATAGATGCCAAGATTGATGATCGTGACAAGCTACTCTCCAAGTTTCATGTCTCCTTGCCCAATCGGTTGACCAACTTCGGTCCTGAGGTTGCTGAAGATCTTCTTCACTTGGTTGGCAAGAAGCCTAAGCCTAAGAAGACCAAGTCGACTGCTAATGTTATTGCTACTGCTGAGGTGGGAGGATCTTCTTCGAGGGGTGCTACTACTCATGCACCTGATTCCACTGGCTTTGCTCATACTATTGAGTCATATCCTTCATTCTGCAAGAAGGATAAGACCATGCTATTTTGTGGGTTCAACAATATTTTTAAGCTATGCAAGTCTAATAAGGTCTGTCACTTCAGAGATTTCCACTTGGGGAAGAAAACGTGGAGGGATCAAGAGGCTATCAAGGCACACAACATTGGATATCCTCAGCCACCTGGGCATGAGGATGTCAACTACAAACTACTCAAACCCTTGCCTGAACTATGTGCTAGAGGATGTGGACAATGGTGTAGACAGTGCCCTCTGGTCTTGGTCCTCGTGTTAGCATTGCATGTTCCCCTTTTGGTGTCTCAGTTCCAAAGGGGGAGAAGTATTCTATTTAGTATCGCTTCCTTGGAGACATTGCAAGCCCTAGTATTCGCATTTGATTCTTCTATGGGTTTGTAGTAACTTTTATCTCTCAATCTGTACTATGGTACTATGGCTGTGAGCTACCTTATTTATTATCATGTGAGACTATGTGTTAGTTATACTTTATTTCGGTGATATGTGACATCTTAACATTATATCTTTGCTCTTATCAATGTGGCGCCATAATCTCTCACATATTGTTTTGCTCTCACAACATCTATAGTTTGTGATCCTTGGTATCGTTGTATCTATGTTTTATTTGATCACAAACTAGCTTGTGCAATGCGCTCCCATCATTCATATTCATTTCATTGTACTTGTCTATTAATTTAGGAAGGATCCTTCTTAGTGTGTGATATGGTTCCTAGCATATGTTTATATATGCACACGTCATGGATTCATGGGGGGGCTCCTACATTAATAGTGGTGCATGGCAATATATTTTATCCTTCATCTTATTATTGCCATGTGTTAATCTTATTGTCATCAATACCAAAAAGAGGGAGATCCAAAGTGCATTGACACTCAATTACTATTTTGGTGTTGGTAAGAATAGGATTAGCGAGATAAAATGTTGGTTGTCTACTTTATTCAGGACATTGGCATCTCTTATGTGCCTACGGACTTCGGTGACCCCCTATTCAAAAAGGACAAAAGGTGTTGTTCTTTTGTGACTCGGAAAGTTTTTTGTTTAATTTTGAGTCATATGAGAAATTGTACTATACAGAGGGGTTGCCGAGATTAGGGAGTTGGGAAACTCATTTCAATTCTCCACATATTGCCTTCCCAAGTTTAACCTCCAAAGGAAGGGATTTTTCCAAGAATGAGGTGGGCACAGCCTTGTCCAGGCGCCCGGAGGCAGAGAGCCACAAGACACCACTTGGTGGTGTGGGTACCCCAAGAGGGGCTTGACCCTCTGACTCGTCTGAGTGATCGGGTCTTGGATCACCAGGTGCACGGTGCTCCTTGTTGCGCCAACCTAGTGTTGTTTGGGTGCCCGAGGTCCTTGACCCCCGGGTTCCCGGCCCTCCCCGGTTTGCTCCTTGATGGTTCGGGTGTTGGGATCCCTTTAGCCCGGGTGCCCGAGGTTGCCGCCTAGGCAATGGTTACCTCGGCCTTGGGGGTATAAATACCCCCCTCCTCCTTCCACCATAAACCCTAATCTTCTTCGAGATTTCTCCCACAATTTCCAAACCCTAAAAACCTGAGATCTCCACCCCCATCCATCCAAGCACTACGACTCTTTGGGGATTGGAGGATATTCACCCATTCTATATCCCTACCAAACTGATTTCTGTTTCTCCAACTCGTTCATCTTCACCAACTTGTTACTCTTGGAGCTTGGGCTCCTAACGGTTAGAGGTTCCTCCGGAAGCTTCCTTGCTTGGGGTGTGCTCCGGAGACGTATATAAAGGTGTGGTGGTCACCTTTAATACCAACCTTCGGTGATTCGAGGCACATTTGTTGGGGTAGCTCAAGGAGAATCGGGTGAGCCTTCTGTGGCGTTCCGGAAGCCATGGATCCAGCACCACTCCAACGGAGATTAGCACTTCCCCAAGAAAGTGTGAACTTGGGGATAAAATCTGTTCCCACACTTTACTTTACTTTACTTTACTTTGTATGCTCGTTGGCTTACTAACTAGATTGTTGCCTAGCATACCTTGCCTTAAGCTTGCTTAACATATCGGTTGTGTTCACCTAGCTACATTTGTAAGGAACCTACTTTATTCGCATTTCTTAAAATTGGTAATTAAGCTTAAATTTTGTAGCCTCCTATTTCACCCTCTCCCCCTCTAGTCGGCCGTATCTATCCTTTCACTTGCTTCCTAGGGCCGTGTATGGTCAGCTTGTGAAGGTTTTATTTTGGTGGGAATTAAGTTGTGACGTGCCTACACACCTCTAGGCTAGCGTGTGACTGGTCACGAGCAAGGATCACTGCAAAGCATGGGCGCCTACACACCATGGCACTAATTACAATCGAGGGGACAAACTACCAACTGTTTGCCAAAGTGGGATCTTTTTCCGAGCTCAAAGTTCGGTCCTCCAATGACGCGAGAGCTATATCTCGCTTATAGCGACATGGAAGTAGCTCTCGCGCGAAGGAATCCCCTCTCTGGTCGTTTTTCTCGGTCGGAATGTTTTCCTAGGGTTTTTTTCATTCGTAGGTTTTCTCATCGCTCGATCAAGTTGTTCATTGCTTTTGGTCCGGTTTTCTTCTGCATTTTTTCACTTTTTTCTTTCATATTATTGTTTCATCATAATTTTCTTTGGTTTTCATGTTTTTTTGTTCTTTCAGCGGTTTTCTTCGCTCTTTTCTAAGTTTTCACTCCGGTTTTTTCTTTTCTTTTTCTCCGTTTTTCTTTGGTTTTCTTTGTCTCTTTCTCTGTTTTCGGGTTATTTTCTTTTGTTTCCTATTTTATTTAATTTCTTTCGTTTTCTTTGTTTCGTTCTTGGTTTTCATAGGTTCTTTTCGTTTTTCCTTGTTTCTTTAACGGTTTTCACTTTTTTCATTCTTTTGCGCTGGTTTTCATTGGGTTTTTTTTCTCTTGTTTTGTTTTTTTTGTCGGTTTTCATTGGTTTTCTCATTCTCTTTTCATATAGAATTGGAATTTTTTATATGCGTTGAACCTTTTTTCAAATACATGAAACATATACATTTGAAACATTTTTCCTATACACGTTGAACATTTGTTCATTTTCATGATTAACACTTTTTCAAACATATATTTTGAGGTCAATATTTTACATACATAATCAATATTTTTCGTATACATCAGGAACATTTTTTATATACACGCTTAACATTTTGCAAATACATGATCGACATTTTTTAAAACCTATATCTTTTGATATCTATGCATTTTCATACACATTGTACGTTTCTTTTATACATCAGGACCATTTCTTATATAAATGTTTAACATTTTTAAACTAGATGGTTACAATGTTTTTAAACCTATATAAAAATATGTCTACATTTTCCATAAATATTTTATATATTTTTTATGCACTTTAACATTTTTCAAATACAAGATTAAATTTTTAAAAGCATATACTTTTCTATGTTAAGTTTTTGTATACGTTAGGAATATTTTTATATACACATTTTCAAAACACATGATTAACGTTTTTCAAACACATATTTTGTGCGTATTTTTCTAAAACATTGTAAAAAAATTGTATATATGAGGAACATTTTTATATAAACATTAAACATTTTTTAAATACATGTTTAACATTTTTTTAATATATATGCTTTGAGGTGTATTTTATTTCATAAAAATTGTACAATTTCCGTATACATCAATTAACAATTTACAATTTCGTATATAAAGTGATTTTTATAATAGATATGTTAAGAATATTTTGAAATGCAAATAACAGACACGCACTCGAACAGGGCCTCCATCCGACTGGACCAGCCCAAGTGGAGCCGCGAGCAAGAGTTTCATTATACCAAACCAGGTACTCTACTGAACCGGTTTCTTAGTTATTGTCATTTTCAAACATTTTCTAAAATTTATGAACTTTGAAAAGTTTGAAAAGAATTTGCGAACGAGAACATTTTCTAAATGCGGAATCTTCTGGAATAACTGGATGATTCTTTAAAATTCTCAAATATTTTTAAAATTTATATACAAAATTTAAAAATGGGAAATATTTTTTGACATTCTGAAAAACTATTCGAAAACGTGAACATCCTTCTAGAATAGCGTATAATTTTTATAAATATGAATATTTTTGAAATTTCCTATATTTTTTAAAAATGGAAAATTTCGAATTTATGAACAAATTTGGAACAAGAAAAAATAAAAAAATAAATATTTCAAACATGGTAAAGGAAAAACAAAGAAGGAAAAGACATAAAACTTTGAGGAACTAGTAAAAACCAGCTTGAACCTTCTAAACGGTTCAAATACAGCGCAACGACTATATCTCGATTTCAGCAAGATGACAGGATGTCTCGCTGGATGCACTGCAGTAATCAGGCCGACCCACTTCACGGCGCATGGTTAAAGAAAAAGGGAAGAGAAAAGGTGTGAACAAGGGATCGGTCGGAAGAAACGGGCGCTACTAGCCACCGCGCTGCGCTACTGCTCGTGTTAAGTAAACGGGTCGCGACCTATATAAAGCGTATCAGCCGGTTTTCTCTGGGTTTTTTTTATTTTTCTCTTTTTCTCTTTTCTTTTGTTTCTTTTTTTCTCTGAATTTTTCCCCTTTTTCCTTTTCCATTGGTTTATTTTGTTCCTTTTACAGTTTTCTTTTTTTCTTTTTGGGTTTCATTCTATATTTTTTGTGTAGGTGAACCATACATTTTTCTAATACATGTCTAACATTTTCCAATACAAATTTAACATTTGTTTAATATATGGTGAACATTTTTTTATTGCAAATTTGTAACATTTTCTATATGTTTGATTAACATTTTTCGAACACAAGATTAACATTTTTGTACATAGTCAACATTTTTAATATAAATTTTCAACATTTTTTAAATGCTTGATTATCAGTTTTCAAATAAAAAGATAAACATTTTTAGAACACATGGTCAACATTTTTCTATACGCATTTCACATTTTCGAATGGCTTGATTAACATTTTTCGAAAACTTGTTCAACATTTTTTCAACTTTTTTATATACATAATAAAAAATCATCATTTTTTTAGTACATGGTCAATACTTTTTATATACACATTTATGATTTATCATATTCTTGATTAACATTTTTTAAATACTTGTTGAATTTTTTTTTCAAATGCTTGATTAACATTTTTATATACACGATCGACAGTTTTCAAATACTTGTTCAATATTTTTCAAATACTTTTTCCAGTGTGTTATTTGTAATATATATTTTTGACATGTTTTAAAGTACAAACAAAGGTATATAAATAAAGAAAAAATGTAAACACAAACAAAAATTGTGGCCTCCCGCGTGCGTAGGCCGGCCCAAGTCGCTCGCCCCTTCTACGAGTCGGGAGCCAGACTCGCTGAAGGCGAGATATAGGAGCGCCCCCAAAACCAAACCAGAACCCTCTAGGTCAACCACTAAAATGGGTCGTCCGACTTGCTTCGCGGTAAGCTCTATCCCCCTGTGTGAAGCGACGACTATTTGCTATGATGAGCGGCAAATAGGAATTGTGCTCAAAGCTTACATCGCAGCTTGACAACGCTTGCACCTACTCACACGGGCTACCCACGCGTTAGAAAAATTGTAGGTGATACAACCGGCTAATGTTTAGCTGTGTTGAAGACTAGCAGGGCTATATGTTTGTTGTATCGATTTTTAATAAGAATGGTGTACGGACGACGACTAGTGAATCGGCCCACTAATCCAGTTTGCTCGCGGCACGGTATAGGGTCGATATGCTTAGGTTTTCTTGGTAAATTTTCTTGTATACGTTTTTCCCTTTATTTTTCAACAGTTTTCTTCCAGGGGCTATTCTTTTTAATTTGGTCTTGTTTGTTTCCTCATTTGTTTCTTTTATGTTTATTTATTTGTTTGTTGTACTTTCTTTCTTTCTTGGTTTTCTTCCGCATTTTTACTTTTTTTTTGTTTCTTTCCTGGTTTTTATTGGGTTTTTAACACATGTCTATTTTTTCTATACACTATGTACATTAGTAAAGCCCACGTGAAACATCTGCATGTTGGACACTTTTCAATTACATGCTGTACATTTTTTGCAAATACATGTTTTTGAACACTTTTTGGAATACACGGTAACATTTTTCAAATACACGCTGTTCATTTGTTAATTGAAAATTTGAAAATTATTTTTAAAACAATGGAAACATTTCTTTTACTTTGTATAAACATTTTTGAAAATTTGATGGACTTTTTTCAAAAACACATGATTATTTCTTTAAATTAACATGTAAATTTTTAATGGTGATTTTTTTTATCCTATGCTAATATCTTTTTACACTATGTAAATTTAAAATTTCACAGACAAAAAAAATGAAACGCGGGAATATTTCCGTGAAATGACATTTATATTTTTAAATGCTACGAAATATTTTTCTACAATACGCAAACATATTTAATCATTGTACACAAATTTTATGAAAAATGGGCATACATTGTTCATTGTTACAGACATTTTTTACAAGTTGTTCATCAACATATTTTTTAAATTGCATTAAAAAATCATACTATGCTAACATTTATTTTTGAAAATTGTAGTTTGAAATTTGTTAAGTAAACTTACATATACGAAATATATGCATTTCAAATATAAATAAAAGTAGAAAAGAGAAAATTGTTCAAGTGGCGTCAGCATGATGTTTCACGTCCGCGCCGGCCCACCACTTTGCCCCCCTAGGCGAACTAGTCATCTGCCTCGTACCAGGCGGCACATGACCGCTCCCAAAATAGAACTGCGTTGTATACTTAATCGAGGGCCCCTATTTAACAGTCTTTGTGTCAAATAGATGCGCCAGCACAGGGGCTACTCTGAGTGGGCCACCCCAGCAGTGAGTGGTACAGTACAAATTTCCAAAAATGTCATGCACGAACAGTGGCCCTCCTGCTAATGTTCTTTCAGTGCAAGTAGAAATTCCCGTCGAGCACAAATCGTCTGTGATGGCTTCGTCAATCACGAGATGTGATGCCGACTGAGTAACTACGAGGTACTCATAGAGGTAGGGTGAGTGGATGCATAAATAAGGGTGAATGGATGTGCATGTATGTGAGCATCAGCGATAGTAATGTACTAAAAAAGGCAGTGGAGTTGACGAGCTTTCATATCTAATAGGCTGCATGGAAATTAAGAGCTATAAACAGGGATAGATATATAAAAATGAAACGTCAACAATTAATTTTTTTGAAAAAAATCTTGAACATTTTCAGAAAACGCGAGTATTTTTAGGAAATCTCGAACATTTTTTGAAAACATGATTTTTAAAACTACAATATTTTTTGAAACTCCTAATAAAATATGTAAAAGCAAATACTCTTTTAATTCGTGATTTTTTTTGAAAATGTGAACATTTTTAGAAACTCTAAAAAAAATTGGAAGCACGGACATTTTCTCAAATTTAGGAAGAATTATAGAAAGGGGGGGGATATTTCTTATGTAAGTATGACATCTTTTTGAAAGTAGTAAAAAAATTTAAAAGAACATAAAGAAGAAAAGGAAACAGAGAAGAAGCGAAGAAAAAGGAAAAGAAATATAAAAATAGGAGACAATTGTAGAAAACCACATGTTTTTTCAAAAATCTTGAACACTTTATCGAAATTTCGAACATGCCATGGAAAATAGAATAATTACAGAAATTTCGAACATGCCTTGGAAAATAGAATAATTATAGAAATTTCGAACATTTCATCAATATGTATTGAACATTTTTTGAAATTTTCCTGTTTTAAAAAGGAGAACGAAAATAGAAAAAAAAAAGGAAAACCGAAAAGGAAACCTACAATCTCTGATCAATATTAATTGTTGCCTGTTTAGTACGGTGAAAACTAAACTTGATCGAAGGGTGCAGAAAAACCGAACAAAAGAAAAGAAAAGAAAAGCCAAAAGGACAAAAAAGGCAACAAAAAAAAAACAGATTCCAAAAGAAGTAAAACTAGATTTCCAAGACTGCCGTTAATGGTCGTCTTATATCTTGGCAACATGAGTAACACTGGAAATTCCGATTTAGCTCGTTGGAGGCAGATCCTATCCGGCGCATTCGCCCGCGAGCGTCCTAGGCGATACATTGTTCGGCCAGCTCATTCAGGATATATTCTCCACCAGTTTTTTCATTTATTTTGTGTTTATTGTTTTTATTTTCTTCTCCTTTGCGTTTTCAATTTTCCTTACATGTCTAAATTTGAAAAAAAATTGTTTTCTTTCTTTTGTTTTACGTTTATTTTTCTAACTTTTTTTCTTTTGCCTTTTCAATTTTTCTCACATGTATCAAATTTGAATATTTTTTAAATCATGAATATTTTTCGAAGTTGTGAACATATATTTCGACTCACGAAAATTTTCTTAAATTTCCGAACATTTATACTAATTAGTGAACAATTTTATAAATCATGGAAATTTTTGTAATTCGTGAACCTTTTTAAAAATCCTGAATATTTTTTGTAGTTGTAAAAAAACACGTTAATATTTTTTGAAATTTTAGAAACATATTTTTAATTTCATGAAAAAAGTATTGAAGAAGATTTTCTAAAATTCATGAACAGTTTTCGAATTCATGAACATTTTCTGAATCAGAGAAAACTAATTGAAACAATATTTTTTTAGAAATTTGGGAACAATTTTTGAATAGCACAAACATTTTTTCTTATTTTTATAATGTTCATGAACATTATTTCAATTCACAAAAAAAAATCATACACATTTTTTAAATAAACAAACATTTTTTTAATATGGAAACATTATTTCAAAATCACGAACGTTTTTTGAATGCGTGGATATTTTAGGATTTTTTGAACATTTTTTCATAATCATGAACATTTGTTTCTGAATTCTCTATTTTTTTTTATTTCTTGAACTTATTTTAGTTCATGAATATTTTATAAAATTCGCAATTATTTAGAAATTTGGAACTTATTTAAATTCTTGAATTATTTTAAAAAGCAAAAGAAAAAGAAAAAAATCAGGGGGCATCCCAGGTTTCAGCGACTTCCGGCGTCCAGGTTTTCAAATAGGAGCTCCCCTTGTTGGAGACGACGGGAAAGACACCTCCTGCATGACGCATGTGCGCATCAAACAGCAGAGACCACGCCTGCATGCAATCCAAATGGGCCAGGCCACTCTGGCGCAAAAGCAGTTTTTTGTTTTCTCCTATTAGTTCTTCTAGTCTATTTTCCGTAAAATTGAAAACCCATTAAAAATAAAATTATATTTACAAAAGTTATTCAATATGAGTTCAATTTTTTTGGTGATATTGATAATATTTCCATCGTATATTTATAAAAATTCGTCATATATTAGAAATATGTTCAGTGCATATTAAAAATGTTAGTTGGTACTAAAAATATGGTCATAATATAGTTAAAAAATTATATCGTATATTAAACAAAAGTTCGTCATATATTAATAAAAATTTACTGTATATTAAATAATGGTCAATATGTATTTAAAAGAAACTCATCCTATATTACGAAAAAGATTACTATATTAAAAAGTGGTCATCGAATATGAAAAAAACATATTCACCACGTATTAATAAAAAGAAAGTAACTAAAACATGAAATAAAAAACCTAACACAAAAAAGGCAAAAAATCATGAAGGAAACCAGAAAAAAAAATCCAACAAGAAAAAACAAAGCGGGACAATACCATACGGAAACCCAACATTCGGTAGAAACCGGTGAAAACCACGCGAAAACAATGTTTTGAAGTTTCAGAAAAAATCTGAAAAAATGTGGGATGTTAAAAGAATGATGTTCTGTTGTCATGCGAAATTTCGAGTTTAAATACATTACGCGATATGAGGTATGAAAAAAATAAAATCAGCATTGAATAGTGTCGAACAGTAATGTCACTATTCATTGTTGAATTTGTCTTTTTCATTGCTCGCATCACGTAATGTGTTTTAACTTGAAATTTCACATGACAATCGATCATCATCCTCTGAACCTCCCACATTTTTTTGAAAGTTTTAAACACGGTTTCCCTGAAGTTTTCTTTGGGTGTTTCCGTACGATATTCTCCCAAATATAGCCGCAAACTGGATTGGCCCTCCTGCGGGCCTTTAGGATCTGTCGTTACAGATTGTGTTAGAGCATCTCAATAATTCACGTATACATAAAATAACCATCGTTTAGGAAAAGTTAGTCCCGAAAAAGCTCTCCAATAGTTCATGTAAACGTGCAAAAAAATACGAGATCCTGATAAATCTCGAAAACTTTCCCTCCATCCACGGAAAGATGACCATTCCGGTAAAAATGCCATGTCAGCTAACTGCGTATTGATGCAGTCCGTCGCAGGTAGCTCTAATCCATCATTTGATCATGTTGACATGATTCGTAATAGATGGGTATCGTTTGTAAGTGTACACCCCAATGGGCTCGGGCAAAGTAAAACTTCTAATAACTCTCAAAACTGTGGTCAAAATGAGTCGATTCTTCCCACAATACTGGGTACTTATTTTTTTTTCCTATATGAAAAGAATTGAAATTTCGATTTTTTTTCAATTTTTAAAATATTATCTTTTACCCAAAATTGTAGTGAGTAACAAAAACTCCGACTATTGGCAGCTTTTATTGGCCGGATGACATGACCGGATTTTTTGCCATTGTGTGCATTTAGAAACAGGTCCCACTCACCTGGAATCATGCCAGCATAGTCAAATGATGGATTGGGATAATTACAACAGGCTACATCAATAGATGGTGTTTTGTGCAAAATCAACCACCGATCAGACAAAATTCAGAGTTGAACGCAATAGTTAGTGGTCGTGCAATTTCCTCAAAAGAGGATGGCTAAAAATGAAAGGATTAAGATAACTCTTACATTCAACGAATTATGCCGCCTTTAACCATTTAGATCAAACATTAAAACCTGTAAGGGCATCAACGTTCTGATCAAACATTACAACCTTTGCTTCGGAAAGCAGGACCACGTACCGAACATTGATCATTAGCCAGTTAAAAGATTTTAACAACAAAAGGTCTTGGGAAAGTAACAAGACGACCAGTATGCTGTCTTCAAGAGACAAAGCCAAGTTTCTGATTTTGAGGTTGATACCATTAACAGAAATTTAGCCTGCCACTCGTTACTGATAATAACAGCGTGTTCATATCATAAAACTCACAGATGATTAGACAAGCTCCCAGAGTGAACAGTTTCCAACAAACAAAGCGGCCTAACAGCAGTGCCAAGAAAACATTTCACTCGTCCTCCTGGCTGCGAAGCCTAGCAAGCTTGTTTGTGACAACAATATCCAGCTGTGCAGCACGCTCCACAATGTCCTTCCGCTTCTTGGTAGAGACGTTGTGGGCGATCTCAGCACAGTATGTCCTGTTGGCAACAAAAGCGATGCAAGAGTTAACCAGAAAATGAAGATTGTTGACACAAATCAGCACGGTTCAGAATCAGAAGAGTGAAGAACCATCCAACTTGAGAATATTAGGTTCTTGGCACCAATCAGCACCTAATATTGACAGCGTAAGTTACCTGTTGTGCATCATAAGCAACTCCAGCTCGGAGACATTGTGGACAACAAACTTCTTGAACTTGTTCGGCAGGTAATGCCTGGTCTTCTTGTCAGAACCATAGCCAATGTTGGGCATCAAAGTACATCCCTTGAACTTTCTCCTGACACGGGAATCAATACCCTTTGGCCTGCGCCAGCTGGTCTGTAGATATAGAGAAGTGAAATTGTTTGCTTTAAGCACAAGATAAGTACTCCATCCCAAAATTCTTGTCTTATATTTGTCTGAATACAGATGTATTAGTTACGTTTTAGTGTTAGATACATCCGTATCTAAACAAATCTAAGACAAGAATTTTGGGACGGAGGTAATAGTTAACATGTGGGATTAAGAAAAACAACTTGTCAAGAAGACACAGAACTTAAGCATATAAGAAACACAAACGAAGCTTAGCATATGCTGCTGTTTATGTGTTGTATAAAGCATGTTGCCAGTCAGGAATAAGCTACAACTACAAGAAGCTATGCATTCAATATTTTAGATATTGCTTAGAAAATACTCCCTCCGTTCACTATTATAAGATGTTTGGATATTTCAATATGGACTACATACGGACTGAAATGAGTAAACAAACACACTAAAATGTGTCTACATACATCCGATTTAGAAAAA
>CBMN010750834.1:0-16806 GCA_000582825.1 Hordeum pubiflorum | reverse complement strand
GATGATGATGATGATGATGGTGATGCTGTAGCAACTAAAAAATAGGGTCACCTATTTAGTTATAGGATAATGCATTATCAATATACCAAAAAGCTAAAGTTATAGAATAATCATACGAAAATAATCTTGAGGATCGGTACCGTTTAAAAACTTCACAAGTATTGTTGAGAAGAATATTACATTTTGGGAGCTCACTGGAGAAAGCCCTAACCCAAGTATTTGGATCCATCTCCTCTAACTAACCATGAGCTTTTGGGCAGTCAATCTCCATCTTCTTCTCCCAAGTAGATACTAAAGTCGATATTGCACGTTTCCAAAAGATTGTTCTTCACAATATCTCCCTTGTGTACCTTGTTTATATTCTCGTGGAGATGTATAGCACAGGATTTGTACTCATATTTATCATTGGAAGTGGAAAGATGCAATCACTCGGATCAATCCCAACAACACATAGTAATTGGCTTGATATTCGTTCTTTATCGGTTTGTCATCTATGACTAGAATGCATCCTCTCAAAAATCCCCTTTTTACATGCATCCAAAGGTATGTACAAAGGCCTAAAAACACACTCTCCGGCTTCAGAAAGAATGAGCTCATGAGGTTGCTTCTCCTAAGCTCTTCACCATAATCCCATAGTAACTTTGTATTGATTCATAATCACATAGCAACTTGTATTGATTCAGCTCGGTCCCATATAGCTCTTCAAGTTTGGCCCTCCCTAGATTCCATACTCGAAGGACACATTGTATACATCTTTTGAACAATCTTAGTAAATGACTTGAGAGTGTTATCCTCATCATCTCTAAACTCTTCCAAAAAAAGGTTTTTGCCAAGAAAGGTGTTGTTAGCTCCTTTACATCCCTCGATATTTCATGGGACTGCTCATCAACCAATCTCTTTACACAAATGTGCTAGTAATGTTGTCATTTACTTCAATGAATATCTAAGTGCATCCTTCTTGACAGTGATCATCAAATCTCTTACTGTTATTCCTTCCCTTGTGTATATTCACTTTATTCCTCGTTGTATTTTTTCTTGAATTCCTTACTAGCTCAACGTTGGTAAACTCCATGCCAAATTCTAGTTTTGCGTCATCCATATTAGCTTCAAGGTTAAAAGCCTTGAAATTTTGCATCTCTTTCCCTTTCTTCTTCTTTCCTTGTTCATTATCTTCATCATCATCCTTTTTATTTCCCTTTTTGGTCATTATGTTCTTATGACAACTCTAGGTTTACTTCTTCTAATGAGTCAACATCGGGTTCCTCTTCCACCTATGATGCATCTTTCATTCCGTTCTCACCAGATCATCTTGCACCTTTTCATCTACTTTCTTGTGTTAAAGTTCATAATCCTCCTCAAAGTCATAACATTGTCCACAAATTCAGAACTAGAGCTGTCTACCTACTCTTCTCCCCGTCTTAAAAATTGGTGTCGATTCAACATTGTTGCATCCCCCTCTATGCTTCTTTTACACATGCATCTTCTTGGTACGCCAATTACTAACAGAGCTCGTAACCTGGGGCAGTGAAATTGAACCAACTACCATGATACTCTCTCTGTTTTTGTATACAAGGCCATTATTCCATTTTTTGGAAAAATGTTACTTTTCCGAAAAGGAGGTTAAACCCCCAGCCTCTTCATCATTTTGATACACACAACCATACTTATTAATTTTTAGGTGGAGTACATAACGAAGCCAACCACCCTTGAACCATTACAAGATGAAATAAACATCTATGACTAAGTCGAATTCTTCCACAACAATGCCTTCAAGAAGGAATAAGCGCCCTCACGTCACCGTCGCCATATACGTACAGCAGTAGATGGCCTAAACAAGAACTTTTATCCCGATTGCTGAAACCAACCACCGAAAGCCAGCACATCAACAAGGAGATAACGCCTTCAACAAGGTAATGACGTAAGTTCATCGCTACTGAGCCCAACCAATCAAGGTCAAGACAAGAGTTTACACCCCGGACATGAAGCGGTGTTTCAATCATCATCTGGAAGACGGATCTTCCGGAAGTCACACCATCATGTACTCCACACTAGGCCAGAAAGGCACTAGCATATGGGTGGGACATCTTCCCACCAAACACCACCACCCCAACCGGTCGGGGGGTCGTCGATGACACAGTGTAGATCTGACCATAGCCACTCCGCACCTAAGAAAACTGTCCTCTAGCATCCACTACGACCATGGGGCCTCTACCACAACGTCCTTTGCATGAGCTGCCACAGGTACATCCTACGGCATCGGACCTGCCTCTTGCAGTCACCTAAGGTTGTCTCCTCAACGACCACCCATCCATTTTTGAGAAACCAAAAAAACAAACCCAACTAATAAATAGCACGACTAATTGTGTGGAAAATCTCTCGTGTTCCGGGCTAATTAGATGATGTATGTGGTGCCTCTTTGTCTGTGACTGCATGCAATATTTGCGTTAATAAGTAGCATCATATGAGGCAAAAATATAATCAATTCTTCTCGGAAGAGATAGTGGGCTTGTAAACATGCAAATTGTATTCTTGATGATGGCCTTGTATTTAAAACTGAAGGGAGTATTATCTAGCATTGTTTCCTGCTCAATGATATTGCTATGATCAATACAAAACAAAATTATTTTCCTCCACGACTACTTCAGCCATGGCATCATAGTAAAACTATCAAACACAAACCACTGGACTGGTTAGAGTTACACTTTCCATGTTTGGACCAATAATATCCTGGAACACAGAGTGCAATCACCAAATGTATCAATAACTTCATCTATGTAGCTCCTATTATCCCCAAATCCATATAGAACAAACGTTTGTGATGAATTTCTACACTGAATTTGTCTTCAAAAAACCCTACATTGCGAGTTATTGAGGAGTGAGTTCCAAACCCAAACAAAAAGCCGCAATTTTTCAAAGTCCTTGACCAAAACCCTACATCTTACAAAATTACCAACATTTGGTCGCCAATTTAAAGAAAGAATTAAATTGATGCCGAAAAGAACCAAATCGGTACCATACCTAGCCTACCATTGCCCAGCAACTATGATTTCCCCTAATCTGAACATTTCTAGGCTACATGATTCAAGAGAGCGAGATGTGATTGGCTCGACAATATTACACCACTCACGGGGATCTTGAAGCCTCGGAATCTTCAAAGCTGTTGTCCTCAATGTCATTGGGGTCGTCGACGTGCTTGGAACGACCTCTTTGCTTTGTCCGCCTTTGTCATTGCCCTGGTACTCTCACCTCCTCGGAGTTGAATGGCCTTGCTCCGCAATCGTCATGGTCCAGGTCGTCGGCACAACTGAACTCACCACCACCGTCTAGCTCGCGACGTGCTCACCAGCCATTTTGCTTCTGCCATCGCCGCCTATGTCCTCCATCTTGGCAAAGTCGAATCAGCACTGGCACTGGCGGAGCTATATATGGCAATGCCAAATGGGCCATGGCCCGCCCCGCGTTTTAGAATCTATACATTGATTATTATTTTTCACTCCTAGGCCTTGAAACGCCAGCCCACGGGCTATTTTCTTCGGTTTAGCCTGCCCAGCCCGCCCAACAATGGGCTTCAAGCTCCGCCACCGACTCCGGGGGTGTTCTTGCAAGAAAGCCATCGTGCAGTGTACCTCACATGAGTACATGACACGCTGTTTTCGCGCCAATTTCCTCCTCGCCAGCATGCCACCTAAAAATTGAATGCGATGACCATTCCAAAAAAAAAAGGAGGCACTTGTGATGTCGCGTCGTTAGGGCACCTATGGTGGCCGCCACTTGGCAACAAGCGTGACCGAAATGAGGTGTGGTACTCCCGGTGCAATTTACTCTTGCCGTGGTGTGAGTGATATCAAGACCAAGTAGATGGATGATGTGTAGTATTATCAATTATGTGGAATTATGTGGATGTTCGTGTTCTTTTTTACTCCCTCCGTCCTATAATATAAGACGTTTTTACAAGCTAACATAGCTTATTAGCTTGCAAAAACATCTTATATTATAGGACAGACAGAATAGTATCTTAGTACCGGCCACGACCACAGCGCATAGTGCGCGTGGCGCGTTTCCGAATGTTTATGGCAGGTCCACGGCGCAAGTGCTGTCCTAACAAGCCCACTGTCTAGTGTGTGTACATCCCAAAGTGGAGAAACCATTAGCACTGTCCAGTGCGACTAGAGGAGTCCCAAGTGCTCCACCCATGACGAGGTGCTCCCCACAACGCCGCAATGGCACCGCTATATAAGGAGCACGTCCCATGCCAGAGCAAGCAGCAGCAGCCAGCAGCCAGCAGCCAGTGATCAGTGCAAGAACCACCACAATTGAGCGACCGTCGGAGCACAGGGAAGCACAGGGAGAGATGACAATGAGGCCGCTCGTCGTCCTGGCCCTGGCGGTGGCGGTCGCCGGCGTGGCGCTGGGAGGGGGCGCCGCGGAGGGGGCCGGCGAGTGCGGGAGGTCCTCCCCGGACCGGATGGCCCTGCGCATGGCCCCGTGCATCTCGGCGGCGGACGAGCCGGACTCGGCGCCCTCCAGCAGCTGCTGCTCGGCGGTGCACACCATCGGCAAGAGCCCCAGCTGCCTGTGCGCCGTCATGCTGTCCGGCACCGCCAAGATGGCCGGGATCAAGCCCGAGGTCGCCATCACCATCCCCAAGCGCTGCAACATGGCCGACCGCCCCGTCGGCTACAAGTGCGGAGGTACCTCCCTACACATCCCATGTTCTCCTACTTGCTAACGAATGATCTGCTGATAATGTCCTAGCAATGCTGAGTCCAATTTCTTTGGTTTGACAGACTACACGCTGCCCTGATGGCCCAGCTCTGGTGCTGATGAAGATGAATGCTGTGGAATCGAAGGCGTCGTCGTGTGGGAATAAGCGAGTGGTGCATGTACCACTTACGTGGGCTCTAGTAATGTCATATGGACTTATGGTGCCTGCAGGTGATGTGTGCTTGTGGAAATATGTTTCTATAAGCATGTAATGTTTCGTCTATGTTAAACATAAATGAACGTCTCAGTGTGATTATTGTTTGGGATCGTGCGTCAATCGAATTTTTAGACCGTCGGATCTCCATCCAACGTCCAGGATCGTGTCGTCACT
The DNA here is from genome assembly GCA_000582825.1 of Hordeum pubiflorum. Classification (NCBI taxonomy): domain Eukaryota; kingdom Viridiplantae; phylum Streptophyta; class Magnoliopsida; order Poales; family Poaceae; genus Hordeum; species Hordeum pubiflorum. The sequence continues at coordinate 11,711 of CBMN010750834.1, read as the reverse complement.
TTTCATCTTATTTCTCCTGCGCTGCCTCCCAGCCCAACCTTAACCGCCGGCCTCCACCACATATGGCAAGTGATGCCCCCCCCCCCTCTCCCACCCACCTCATGTTCCAGCGCCGACAGTCTCCGCACCCGTCAACCTGCTTCCTCTCGCCTCCGCAGCTCGCTACCGCTCGCAACATTGTCCTCGTCTCTAGTCTTGGCTTGGTCCCACCTTCGGCCTAGTGCGAAGAAGAAAATCGACATACGGTAGAAAAAATTTCAGGCACCTAACATTTCTCGAAACAGGCTATCGTCTCGCTTTATATATAAAGCAACAACCAAACAAAGTACACGGCCGAATGATACAGGAGGTGAGGTAGCCTTCTTACAAAGTCAATCCCATGGAACTCAGTTCACACAGAACCGACTACGCAACCGAACACTAACATAGGAAAATCTGAATACAACACCACGCTATGCCATAATACACCTAAACTCCACAACAACACCTTCAAGGGGGAGAACGACTAGAAGTGTCGCCGCTATCTAGTCCACATGGACAAAGGTTTTCACCCGGAATCCAGGCGCATATAGGAGCACCACGACGACGTATTCAACAAGAGAGCGGCATCCGAGAGCATCGCCGTTGTTGGCGACAAATTGCAGAGCTTTCGCTCGGCAGCTCCCCATGCCACCACGAGGTCTTCAGGAGAAGCGTGACGAGTTCAAATCACCGGATCCAAATTGGGGTGCCGCCACTGCTAGAGGCAAAGAGTGCACCCGAGCCACCTACCGCTATGCCTCTCGTCACCCACACGGCCAAGAGATATAGTCACCCATGGTGCCCGCCAGAGAACCAACCATGTGGACCATCTTCCAGGGCCGCCGCTCCGGCATCCATGTCGACGTCGTCAACCACCATCTTCACAGTGCTCAAACCTCGGCAAGAAAAGCCCTGCTTCAGATGACCCTGCATTGTTAACCAAAACAAACTCCAACTCCAAGGATCACTAGCAAACCTCCAACACAGGGAAGATTTTCCAGTTAAAAGCTAACAAATTTCCTGAGGCACATCCACATTATCCTATAACTAAGTGGCATGTGAGAAGGATGTGGAAACGAAACAGCTGCTCTGGGAAACAAATAAAGCCGATAAACAACAGTATAGCTGCTTACGGATACAGCCTGGGGCACAGTGGAAGAATAAATCGTGCATTTTGTAGTCTCAAAACATCTTCTCTGAACCGGTGCGGGGTACTGTTTCCTGAAGTATTAGGGCTTAGGACTGGGGTGAAACACGGTGCTATCTTTGTTGGCACAGGCACAGACGGGGGGCCTGAAACCACCAGAGTGATATAGCCGTCATCGTTTTAAAAGAAACTGGGTTATGATCAATGATGCAACAGATGATGCAGAGGCGAAACGCTCGTAAGCCGACGGTCAGTTGAAGGATGGGGATAATGCAGAGTCATGACCAGATAGCAGGGTAGTGTTCTTTGCTTCCCTATTGTCACTGCTATATACAGAGTATGGTAGTTGGGGCTGAAAGAAGAACCATCCATCCGCCAGAACTTGAGGCTCGGAGTAAACTCTTGGACAAGGATGAAAACGTACATGGAGAATAGCTTTTGGTTTTACAAATTGCAACCACCATTGGATAATTCAGAACTTGGTTTGAGCCTCACAAGTTTAGCCTGGTATATCACTGTCTTTGGAGATGGAACCAAAATCTATTGACCAAACAATCTCAGCAGAATCTATCTTCCGCCTCCACTTGCTGGATACCCCGGTCTGCTGCGGCATGAACAGCGCTTAGACATGCAATCGCTTCAGCTTGTAAACCATTAGCTGCCCTGTGGAGACGACCTGCTACTGCACCCAACACAGTCCCTTTCAGCGTCTCCCCCAGCCACCGGCATTGTTGTTTGGATCGAACGCCCCATCACAGTTGATTACCACCCCCACCCCCCTCCCCACTACGGTGACCGGCGGTTTCTGCTTCTGCTCCACTGCTCAGTTAGCTGTCGGAGGCGGAAGGTAGAGTTCTTCGTATTCGACTGCACATCTGCCTACCATGGCTACCACCTCGTCAATTTTCAGAGCTCCTTGTCCAACATTGATTTTGTTCCTCGTTTTCCACCACCTCCACAACAGCGCTGTAATTTTGATCATATGTTTGCTTCCCATGTGCAGTACCATATGCAGCATCTCCTTTGGACCTGAAGCTTCCACCAGCTTGCATCTTTCGTTTCACATGCCCAACAGACACCATACTTGGCGCACTCCCTTGCACCGCAGAAACGTATGCACCCCATCCTCGTCCAAACGCCGGCAAACTTGACAGATTGTATCTATCTCAATGCCCCATCTTGCGATATTCGCCCTATGGGGAAGGCTTTCATGCGCGATTCTCCACAGGAATTGCCGCAAATTTGGAGGGCACCAACTGGACCGAATTTTATTCCAGGAAAAGTGCCCCTCTTGATCATGAGCTGTTAAACCCGCGGAACTTCCCCTCGGCTCCTCCACCATCTGATGTACTGTAGCTTATAAGCATATGACCTGATTCCACAAAATATTGTCAGGCAAATGACATGATCGCATGTCCCCGCTCGCACTATTCTTTGAACCCATGAAATGTCTGCCATGCCTCCTTTTTCTTCTTCATGCGCTTTTAGTTGCGGATTTCGTTGAGTAAAATGGTCCAGTGACCGCGCTCAACTTAAATTCCACTTGCAGTGCAGATGCTGAAATGTTGGAGTTTGTTGTTCTTGCTTGATACACTGTTGAGTTTCCAGCTGGGACTGTGGAAGGAAGGCCAAACATGATCTGTTTGAACAACACATGCGCAGATTTAGTGAGTACACAGTGTTGTGTTTCTTGCCAAGAGGTTACGTCTTCCACTGTCAACTGGTCTGGCCTTGAGAAACCAGTTGGTGTCGGCCTTCAAGTACATGGCCTCTGAAGCCCTCAGTTTGGTCCAGCAGTGACAGGATCCCAAAGAGAGATAGTGCATGACTGTCTCAATTGCTTAATTTGCTTAACTGAAAACACATAGATTTCATAAAGAGATGCTCATGTAAACATACTAAATGCAACGAGGAGTGCACACCAGGACCAATGAATGAATGGCTAACAGAACAAGCATCAGTGTGATGTTAAAATCGTAATTCAGAGTCATGGCTAAACTCAGACCAGGGATGCCTAGAGATCACACGTTCACCTAGAGATCACACGCAAAGCAAACAAGTTTTTTCATCGACTTGTTGTCTAATACTATGTACCTAGCAGTCTTCATGCAGAAACCAGCTGACTGCCTAGCAAAGTTAAGGATAACTTTCTTAGCTTCGAGGACTGCAAGAACTTGAGGTATCTGCTGACACCAAAAGGTAGTCATTGCTAATGTTACACCCTTTTGCTTTCTAGAGAACGATGGACTTGACAAGCACGCTTCTGGACTTTGATTCGTTGCATGCCCAGTTCCATTGAAACGCTCATAACTATGAATATTGTGACGGAACAAACGTTTGCTCCCCGTGTGATGGACAAAAGTAGCAAACCAGACTTACCAAAAAAAAAAGGCAAGTTCCCCCAAAACCTGGTGCACCATTTCCTTTTTTTTTCCTTTGCTACTGGTCTCCAGCTAAGCAGGGCATTGCATGTGGTTCCCTACTTCAAAACTAGAGGGCATCGCTGGGAATTGGACGTCTGTGGGTTGGGAGCAGCGGAGGGAAAGTAGTTGATCAACGCCAAGGTATAAAGTGAAATTGACAATATATAATGATTGATCCAGCCCAACTCTCGAAACAGGGTTTTGCCCCACTTTATATATAAGGCAACAACAACGATCAAAGTACACGGCCGAAGGATACAAGGTGGAGAGGTAGCCCTCTTACAAAACAAAGCAGATCTCGGGATAACTGGATCACGCACCACATTACGCTACCAAAGAAGAACATAGGGAGAACAGAGTACAACGCCAAGCTACGCCCTAGCACACCTAAGCTCCATGACAACGCCCTCACGAGGGAAGACAATGTGAAGCGTCGTCGCTGCCGAGTCCGAGGTGGACATGGGTTTTCACCCGGAACCCTCACACGAAGAGAAGAACCACAACGATGTATTTAAGAAGAGAGCGGTGCTGACGAGCGTCCGCCGTCGTCAGCGCCAAGGCGCAGAGCTTTCGCACGGCAGCTCTCCTGTGCCACCACGAGGTCTCCAAGCAGCAGGGAATCTAGCACGGAAATACAGGGTAGGCTTTGTGTGGCCTAGTTGGCTTAGATGGACCGACTGCACCTGTTTTTCTTGTGCTGGGCCTGCCAAATATGTCGAGCCTTAGTACTAAACAATAAATTCATGATTTTTGAAGGTAGGCTCATGCCATGCGAAGCCTGGCCCTTAGATTTGCCACTGTCTCCAAGACAACCGTGACGAGCTCATCTGGGCGTCACCGCTACCACTGAGAGAGGACGAGCCCGAGCCACCCGAACCTACCCCCTCGCCGCCCACACGACCAAGAAGAAAAGCCACCACCGCCAACATAGCGCCCGCCGGATAGTCAACCATGTGGTCCACCATCCAAGGTCGCCGCCCCGGCATCCAAGGTCCGAAACACCGCCAACCATCCCCTTCATGACACACCGACCACGGTAGGAGGAGCGGAGGCCACTCCATCCACTCCAAGCCCGGCATCAGCCATAAATTCTGGGTTAGCACCTCCAACGTAGGAAGTGCCAACACTTGCGTCCCTAGCTGGTCCCGGTGAACCGGGAGGGACACGAATCGATGACTGCCGACGGCCGTCACCGAGCAAGCCTTTCCCTAGTCCTCTGGCCTTGGGCCAAGCGAGCTCGCACAACGCTATGTCTGTGGCCTACGGCGCCGATCTGAGGGCCAGTGTCGCGATGTCACGGCCACCACCAACACCCACCGTGCCCGCGAGAAGAATCATCCCCCACCCGCAGGCACATCTCGAACCGCACCCAACCTCACCTTCCCAGAGCGGCAGTTCCGACCCACCCCGGGCTACAATCTGGCCCGCCCGATCATGGACCCTCGGGCGAAACTGTCGAGCATGGCCGATACCCAGCTGCGCACGCCGCCAATCCGGCCCGAGGAGAACGGAGGCCACCACCGCCACCCGTGCCATCTGCAGGAACACCACGACCAGCACTTCAACCGTCGGGACACCTACAGAACACGCCACCACGAGGGAGCTGTAGCAGCCAATAGCCGCAGGATCCAGCCACGGTCAACGACGTGCACAAGCCCCTCCGACCCACTCATGTGGGTTCATCAGATCTGAAGACCACCATGCCACCGGACGGGGGAGACCCGCGTCCATGGAAGGGAGGAGGACCGCCCACACCGCCCATGACCGCCACATGGCCTCGCGCCTGGCTCGCACCGCCGCCGCCCACGCGCACCGCCCGCCGAGTAACAGATACTGCGCCGCCGCAGCAGATCCGCACGCAGTCGCCGCCGCACCACCACCAGATCCAGCCCAACTCCTCATTGACAATCTAGACGTGGGAAAAATGCCGGCCTAGCAAATATATACTCCCTCCGTTCCTAAATATTTGTCTTTGTAGAGATTTCACTATGGACTACATACGGATGTATATAGACATAATTTATAATGTAGATTCATCCATTTTGCTCCGTATGTAGCCCGTAGTTAAATCTTTAAAAAGACAAATATTTAAGAACGGAGGGAGTATATACTTTCTGGTTATGCCCTGTTGAGAAGGTTGGTTCATGAATTTAACCAAGGCAATGCTTCAACCAGTGAATGTACAAGCCATGCACATCTGTAATTATGATCGGTTGGATCAGGTATTACACAAAGATTGTGTTATTGCTTGCCAAAGCTATGGCATGGTTCAATTAATGATGAAACCTGAAAATGAGAATGTTTTTCTCAGAGAAATTCTTGTGGATATTTATAAGCTCCTGGAGTTACCTAATGTGCAGTCATAGGTAGTGAAGACCCAAACATTCCAGTGTCATGTCCTTGCTGTCAGCCAACTCCTGTAAGGCTGGAACACGTGAAGAAAAAGAACCATCCTGAACACCAGATGCAGTATTTTTATATAATCAGTAACATGAAGCTAATCTACTCCCATTACCTGAAGATCATTTTGGTTTTTCCTTCTCAAGTGCGAATTCAATGAGCTGTATTTCCCTGTAGTGAACCAGCCTTGCACGAGGGGAAGAAAGAGAAGCCATCCAGAACCTTCAAACATTTCAAACCCCACTTCACCATCAAAAATTCAATCAAGTGATGAGCACTGCACAAAAGAATCGAGACGATATATTAGGCGAGTAGCTCCCAGCAGTTTTATCTAGTGGAGAAGGCAAGGAATTTCCTGGAACCTGAGATTGTGGTATGTGGTAATGAATACCGCCCCAGGAGAATTATCCAGCAGGATGGTAACCATTGCAAAGAGATCATCAAATTCTTTCCAAAATAGATGCAAAACTTGTCTCTACTGTATTATGAAACAACAACCAGAGCAAGTTATATAAGGATTTTATGATGAGTAATTTAAAGAAAAGGTATACCCAAGCAGCTAGGTAAAGGTTTGCAGGCACTGGACCAAGATTTTCATATTGTCAGTTTGTCACTGTAACCGCAATTCATGGAGACCCCTGGCTTGCCTTCCAAATTCTTTTCCATAAATCCAGGTTCATAAAATGTCTTTCCAGAAACATCTAGTACATGATAGGGAAGGCACAAAGAAACAATGTACAACACAATTAGCACACAGAGAAATATACGAGGATAAGACTGACTAGCTAGGGAACTTGCACAGTGCTGCAATGCAGTTCGATGTTACGCTTACACCTAAATTAACAGACCATCCATGCCATGAAGCGACAATTTGCCCATATGTTGGATCTATCTGATACAGCAGCATATAGGCAAATTACAGGACAGAGACAAAAGCAAGACGCATAACTACAATCTATGTAGAGTGCTTCTTCCGCTTTTTCGAAGCAAGCTTGGCAATGACCTCATTCAAAATAGTGCGGTAAGTCGTCATTAAATAACCCCAGCCATTAGTTGCCATTACTCTCTTCAAACAGGAGGGAGATTGAGCTTTGATAAACCTCAAGCAGGCCACCTTCAATCCGCGGCAGTCGTGCTGCTCGGCCAGAACAAGAGTGGACGCGACCGAGCTCACACCTATGTCCTCAGACAACTGCTTTTCACAGATGAACTTGAGGTGTTGGAGGTCATATCTGTCTGCCGCCGTAAATAAGCCTCGCAGCCATTGCAGCCGCATTTCATCCTCTTCTTGCCCCTGTTCCGCATCTCGTGCTTCCTCCTGCACGCCTTCCTTCTCCATCTCAGGGAACGAGTCTGTGTAGACGAAGCTAAGCAAAGCCCTGAACACCTTTGCCTCCATGTCTTCGATCCGTATGACGCTGGACGTAGTGCCCTCCATCATGGGGCCAAAGAGCTGCGCCATGAAGACCGTCGATCGGGCAGCAAGCACGCACCGGTGCGCAGCGAATGTCTCGCCGCTGACCTCGAACGTCACATCAGCGCCCACCTTACTCTCAAGGAGAGTGCTAAAATGCTGGCATATGTAGCGAGGGGGGGCGGTGCCACCGGCATCATCCTCCGCGGCGCTGCACACCATGATGTCGCATCGGACGGTGAACCCATCGCGCTTCATGTTCTCCGATCGTTCAAGGGCGTCTTTCCTCATGAACTTGCCATGGCCCCGAGAACCGCCATGGGGGAAGCTGCACGTCTCAGTCCCACTGATGCACACCGGCTTCTGCCTCTCGGCCTGGTCGACGAAACTGAAGCCGAACTTGGCCTCCACGGTCGTGCTGAGATAGTCATCGAGCCGGCAGACGTAGAGCGAAACGAAGTCGGCGCGGCTCGGGTTGTCGCCGTTGGGGAAGAGCTCGATCTGCCACGTGTGGCATCCGACCCTGAAAGGCCGGGAGATGATGCTCTCGCCTGTGGGCGCCTTCTCCTTGGTGCGCGAGAAGTCCTGGACCACGAGCAGGTGGTAGCCGCTGTCGGCGCTGGTCTCGCAGGCCGACTCGGCCCAAGGGCGGCACAGATCGACGCCGGCGACGACCGACACGCCGGCGAACGACGACATGGCGGATCTGCGAGGTTGATCGATCGAGGATGTTGAGCTTGGTTCGGAGCTGGGGATTTGGGATCGACGGGCTGATGCTCAAACCTGGCCAGTGGCCGCGTTCCGCGCGGGGTCGCCGCCGCTCCAGTCGCTGTCCGTCGCCCGCGCCGCCGTCACTCACTCGTCCTCGGAGAAGCGGAGTGCGCGTGCGGCCTGGGCCTGCCTGAGCTAGGGTTCATAGCTTACCAACTTTTGGGCTTTTGTTTGTCCTCGCAACCCACGAGCGGCAAAGCCCATCGCTCACGGCACTTTTGTAAAGGCCTCACGTTCTTAAAAAAAAGGGCTTGGTAACTCGAGCTGAATTTTGCAGTATATGCAAGGTTTTTTTTTTTGAGAACTTGCAATATATGCAAGAAAAATATAAATTGTCTCAAAAAAATGCTGAATATAATGCAATCAAAAGTTGTGGGCTGAATTTTGCAGTGTATGCAAGAATATAATGGAGCCAAAACTTGGTAAACCGAGCTGAATGTTGCAGTATGTGTGGTCTGGTTTGATCTGAGCGACTTTCTTGTGGCCGGAGCTGGCGATCGACCAGCTTGGCTTTCATCACGGCATTGTAGAATTTGACTCGCTCCATCCCGGTGAGAGCCCTCGACTCGGACAAGTGTGACGGGCTGATGTCGGTGTCTAAATTCCTATGAATGTTAATTTCTGGCAGAGCGGAGCGGATCCTTTGTAAGACACCGTACGAGATAAGATCATTGTTGTAGATCCCCGACATTTGTAACCTCTTCCGATATAGTGAAGTTGCACTGGCTTACGCGCGTGGTTTTTCCCCTTCTCGTTTGTGATGTTTTCCACGTTAAAATCCTTGTGTCCCATGTGTTGATTTGCTCTTCTTCATTTTCTTGCTTGTCGTATCTCTAATAGGGTCATTTAGTTTCGTCATGATCATACAGAGCACTACACTCTGGCATGCAAACTAGATTCATATGACCATTCGTTAATTTGCAATTCCCTTTCGATCATTCTCATGTGTTAATGTCATGTGTTACTTTATCATGTATGCATATCCAAGAATTTTGGAGTATAGATCCAAACATTTGAGAGAAGATGACTAAACACAGTTAAGGGAATTTTCCCGTCCATTCTCAATTCTCATTAGTGTTGCATGGACCTGAAAATAGTATCATGAAATAATATATCGATTGTTTGAAAGTTATCAAAACTCGAATGGATAAGCATCATTATTGATCACTCATTATTTTGCTAACCTCTCTCTTCCATATTTTTACTTATGATCTTATATTTGTTATCTATAATGACAACTTTGGTGGTTGTGCTCTCAAATGCAAATTTCCCTATCCATACATTCATGTCCTCCTTTAATTTTCATTACAGATTTCTATTCTTTGATTGTGATAGAATTGCATCATTCTACACATTTACTTCAGCTTTGCATAATTGGCAAGATTTATTTTACTATCTCTCTTCATTGGCAGAGTTGTTAGACTTAACCTACATGTCGTTGTTTTGGAACAGATTATCCTGACTTCCCAAACCATGATTGTTACAATATTAACTGGAACAAAAAAGATAGAATGCATAAAATGCTTTTATAATGCCACGTTTAATTATTGAACCAAAGTTTATCAATGTGCTAAGTTAAAAAAGCCTTCTCCCTTGACTAGTATTGCTTTGCTAACTCAAATTGTATGACTGTTTTTCTATTTTGAAATATTTTTCTTAATAATTATCTATAACATTACCTTCATTAAATGCAGCAGAGTTTTTTTGGCATAAATTGTTGTGCTACCCAAATTGGTATGTTTATGTGCTCGCCATTATACAAACTCTTCTTATACACTTTTTTCCCACCTTTCAAGTGACAGCACTTTGTTCCCTGTTCACGCGGGTGACTGTTTGTTGTCCTCGCCGGATGAAGATGAAAAGTGAGCTATTATGCAACTGAGAAGAATCATTACCACGTCCCAAGGAAATCTCCAATGCCTAATTAATTTTAAGTATACTTATTGGGTCTTTGTGAGTGAGATGTTTTGGGTGCAGAGATGGCTGGCTGGTTTATTGTATTTAATGGGTGAAAAATGAAGCAACAGCTAATGTTCATATTTTTTTAAAGGGAATCTTTTGTGTTTTCTAGACAAACATGCATTTTTTAGTCTCATGGAATGATTTATTATAGCTGAGAGATTATGTGTTTAACAACTATATTAAAATTTATTTATATTTTGTTTCTCTAACACATATCCGTTTTCTTTGTTACAATTCCGCAACAATGTGTGGGTTATCATCTAGTTTCTTGAGAATTTGACTCATGCAAGATTACAACACAATACACATGCCCTTTCCTTCTACGCTTATGACATATGCAAGTCTTACGATCCAAGACATACGCTAACACTTCCATTCAATCATGACTTATCTAAGTTAAGATTGTTTTCTAAGGTTTCAAGCTACCGTACCAACAAAGGTCTGGTAATTTTGTCCGCCACTTGACCACTAGACAATATATAGCGAGTCTCAAGCAATTTGCTCGCCACAGGCTCAACAAAAAATGGTAATCCACCATAGTATGCACAGTCTGAGCATGAAAGGTTGACTTGACTCACAAATATGACGCCCCTAAATTATCACACCAAAACACCGTTGTTTGAGGGCGAGGTATTCCCATCTCCTTGAGAAATACTTTGTGAGGGGACTTTTAAAAACTCATTTGAGAGGTCTCTTCGTTCCCCTTTTGCTTCACCAGAGGGAAGTTCCTTCATTGTTGTATCGACAATGTAACATCATCCCTGTTGGTCCGGCCTTCTAGCCTTACTCGGGCAGGGCACACATTATTTTGTTTCGCAAATCGAAGGGCTGGTCTATAAGACTTGTTTTCGCCCGTGCCCTTCTCTCCCTCCTTCCTTCCTCGTACTTACTCTTCTTCTCATCCACTATCCACCCTGCCTTCCACTTAACGAAAAATCTAATGAGTAAATCAAACAAACTTACATTAGAAATATTTCAGAATAGCAACCTGGGCAAAAAAAAATCTCATGCTATGAAAATCTTGGGAAGAAAATATATCGTTTTTCATTAACATGAATTTTCAAATCATATGATTTTCATTTGACTTTCCTTTTACAAAAGTTACCTAATGTGATTAAAATGGGCCGCTCAGTAGCTTCTGCCCTGCAGGGCCGCTCGCTGGTCGGCCCTTCAGTTCCTGGGCCGGATCCGTGGGGCTTACTTGGGCAGCCCGCTGCCCCGAGGTCTCTTCGGTTCGTTCGCCGTCGCCCTCGTGCCCTTCCTCCCTCCTCCATTCCTCCCTCGCCTTCCTCCTCCCCTCGGCGCCGCCCGCCGCCCACCGCGCCGTCTCCGGATCGCCGGCAAGCGCTCGAGAGATGCGGGAAATGCTCGATCCTCCGCCGCGCCGAGGCCCGGCCTTCAAGACGAAGATGTGCGCGCTCTGGAGGCGCGGCTCCTGCCCCCGCGGCCCCTCCTGCGGCTTCGCGCACGGCGAAGGCGAGCTCCGCACGCCGCCACCCTACTCCACCTTCCCGCCGCGCGCTGGACCTGGTATACTCCATACGCATCTCCCCCCTCCCCCCTCCCCCCTCCT
>CBMN010750823.1:0-12434 GCA_000582825.1 Hordeum pubiflorum | reverse complement strand
AAACCCAACGCAGATCACAGGTATCTATATACTATCACTAGCATTGCTTCATAGTTTTCATACCACCATTGGCCATCTCATAGTGTGTGACCTTCTTGTTTGTTGTAGTAATTCTATTCCAAGAGGGCGTTATTCTACTTTTTATTCTCTTTTCACAAAACTAGTTCCTCAATTTGGTATTAATATTAGTTAATTAAAATAAACAAGAAGTCCGAAAGGAGCATTTGATCGCAATTTTTCACTCATATATAGCTATGGATAGAACTTTCTCATGGAACCACATGCATTAGTGCCTACTCACAAGTGCTAGGTTTTGGCACCTGGCCTCCATTTTTTAATAATACAAAAATGGTATTTCATAGTTCTTTTTAGATGAATTTTGTCTTGAGTACATATGGATTTTCTCTATGCACCTGTATAAATTCATTTTTTGAGAATCGTAAAAATTCATTAATTGTTTTTTGAGGGGTAAAGCCAACTTTATTAATCAAAAACCACAACTAGTGGGATACAATTTGTGTCATGTGATTGGCCAAACCAAACATGACGACTCAGAGCTAAAGTAAGAGAAATTCTAGCTAAATTGTGCGCGTCAACATTGACAGCGCGACCCTCGAAAGTAAAAATACAATTAAGAGAAGTTGTTCTGGTTTTGATCTCGATGTTCCTGTTCTGCCTTGGCTGCCTTGTTTGATGTCTCCCACAACTTGTTTTGAGTCACATGAATAATAAAGTTATGTAGATGAATATCCACCGCTAGTGATAAAGTCTCTCGGCATGCCATTGCCTTCAATGCCACTGGATCACAGACGCCAGCAATGACTATCGACGAGCTGCCAATATAATTACAATTATGGTCTGCACATTACCGACGCCGACCCCCTGCCTGGCCTAACCTCCGCATCAACGTGGATTTTAGCATAATCCGGTGGGGGAGCCTTTGGTCTTGCTACTCCCGAGCTCGCTGTGGCAGTACCCGCTGATACTACTCTCGGCTTCTTCTGTTGTAACATCTGGAGGTCGGCTATGAATTTGTTTACGAAAGCATGCAACACCGCCGGTGTTTGGAAGATTCCTTCATGGATAACGTTTCATCATGACGACCAAATGGCCCAAAGTGTGACCGTCATGTTCACAAACTTCTTATGTGATAATGAATCAAGAAGTGAGAAGAGCCATTGTTTCGCATTAGGATCCATCGCAGCGATCAAAAAATTCCCAAGTTATTCATCGATAAGGGCCCATGAACACCTTGATGTCGTACATTCTTGTGGGAATTCCTCCATGAGTGTGGAGCACCGCAAAGGCCACACGATGTCGAAGATGACATGTGTCTATGGGCCCTGACATCTTAAGTCGGCAGAGATTGTTTAGAAAGCCTCGAAAGAAACATTCTGATCTTTCCCGGTACCTGGGTTTTCCAAAGATTTTTCCACGTCCCTTCTTCTATGTTCCATCCGGAAGAACCCGCCGAACCCTCAAGCCAAGCCTCTCTTCTTTGCCTAGTTTCTACTAGCATTCTATAGGAAGATTTGACGGAGAAAAAAAACGTTCTTTTCGTAGTTCCAGCTCCAGAAATCTGGAATATTCATGGTGCAAAGCGGAATGCCCAAAATGACCGCAAAATCAAAGGAAAAAATACCCCATGTATGTGCTACCTGTTCCATGTGGCTATGGCATCTATCAATTCCCCAACATTGGTAGGCGGATTCTAGACTAAACATCCATATGGCCGTATCATCTCATCCCGAGGTAGCCAATTTTCATTCCAAATGTTTGTGTTCTCCCCGTTACCTATCTGCTTGATCAGCCCCCGTTTTAAGGTGCCTCTGCCTTCTACAATCGCCCTCCAAATGTTACTTGGATAACTGCCCAGGCTCGCATGCAATATAGATGACTCCGGATAGTAGATGCTCTTCAAAATACGTGCACTCAATGACTCGGGATGTTGCAAAATCTCCCATACCTTTTGTTGTGTCATGGCCTTCCAAGAAACCCAATGTGGTTTGCGTTGTCCATCTTTGCTACCCCACCAAAACTTCTTGATCAACATGTTAAGATGTTCACACAAACCTGTAGGAAGTTGTAAGCACGACATGGAATATACTGGGACTTCCTATGCAACTGCCTTGACTATCACCTCTTTGCCCGCTGTTGACATTGTATTTTCAATCCAGCCCTGGACCTTGCTCCACAAATGGTCTTTGAGATACTTAAATGCATCGTTTTTTGAGCTCCCAATATCACATGGCATGCCCAAGTATTTCTCATTCGGTGTTTCATTGGGAACATTCAACAAACCTTTGACCTCATTACGAATTAAAGACAAAAATTCATTAAATAATACAATACATTGTACACTACCCAACTTAAAGACAAAAATCTGGCCCAAAAACAACAAAACGCAAGCCCATTTTTGTTTATCTGTTTTATATATCACATACAAATATGTATATTGGTGAAACTTCATACAAATATACTGGACATCTATATGTACGTGTACAAAAAAACAGAATTTTTTGAGCTATGAAAGTTAATATTTTAAAACCTTTCTTTCCAATCCTCGTTGGAGCCCGTCCTCCAAACCGACATTCTGCTACTAGCCTGCCTATGCTATCCTTTTAACAGTTTGTGACACATTGGATGAGTTATGTTCATGGTTATTTCACAAAACACAAAAAATATGTGCACCATTTGGATTTAATAGTTAGTGCGCGTGAGCGGCCCTTGTCGCGGGAGGAGAGAGAAGCCATGGAGGCTAGGAGGGGGCACAAGGGCACGAGGGGAGGCGGTGGACAGCAGGGTCGGAGTATCCGCCGGCGGAAGGTTGTGCACGGAGGGGCTTAGAAGACGATGGAACTTGATGTAAATAACCTCGAGGGTGGAGGCAGAAAGAGATTTTGCCTGGTGAAAATGCAAATATGATAGATGAGGCAATTAGGGTGTGTCGAGTTTCTCACCGTAAAAGAACTGAAACTGAGGGTACATCAAGCCTATCGTGTAACCAAAAGGGGGAATACTCTAAGAGGGAAGAAAGATAAGGCCCTTTTCTGTGTGCTTACACACATCATAGGAAAAAAAAGACAAACCCTATTTGATGCTTGTTGCGTCAAATAGGCGACCGATCGCAAAGGGCACGTAAGTTGGCCGGCCCATTTACGATTTTCTATCGTTATGCACCAGACAATGTACATATGGATTTCTTGGGAGCTCCTAATCGGCGTTGTAGGTGCCCCCGATCAAGGAACTACGGCATGCAGCAGCTTGGTTTGGCCCAGCCCAGTTACACTAGCTGGGCGCTCACCCTCTCCCTTCATTCGCTGTCTGTTTGCTCGTTTTACGGTTGTCTGGTCAACGGTTCACCATTTAAATGTTGATATTTTCAAGAAAAACATAATTTTTTTCACAAACATTGAAAATTTTCATAAATTCAAAAATGTCCACGGATTTTGCAAAAGGTTCATTAAATTTGAATAAATGCTCATCGTTTTTTAAAAAACTTCGCCGAGTTTAATTTTTTAATATATTTTTTCCAAAAAAGTTCAACTATTTGAAAAAAAACATGGAATTTGAAAAAAGTTCATCGAATTTGGAAAAAAGTTCATCATTTTTGGAAAAATTTCATCTGATTTGAAAAAATGTTCATTGATATAGGGAAAATTTTCACCGAATTTGAAAAAGAGTTCATTTTGGAAAGTTTGTTGAATTTTAAAAAAGTTCATCGAAATTGAAAAAATGTTCATCAAATTCAGAAAAGGTTCATCGGATTTGAAAAAGGTTCATCAAACTGGAAAAAGATTCATCAAATTTTAAAAAAAATTCATTGATTTTAGAAAAATGTTCATTGAATTTAAAAAAAAACCATCGAATTTGGAAAAAAAGTTCCATCGAATTGTAAAAAAAGGTTCACCGATCCATTCAAAAGTTCATTGAATATGAGAAATATGAATATGAATACAGATATACTGGACATCTATACGTACGTGTACAAAGAAACAGAATTTCTGAGCTATAAAGTTAATATTTCAAACCTTTCTTTCCATTCCTCGTTGGAGCCCGTCCTCCAAACCGACTTCTGCTACTAGCCTGCCTATGCTTTCCTTTTAACAGTTTGTGACACGTTACATGAGTTATGTCCATGGTTATTTCGCAAAACCAAAAATTTATGTGCACCATTCGGATTTAACAGGTAGTGCACGTGAGCGGCCCTTGTTGAGGGAGGAGAGAGAAGGTATGTAGGCTAGGAGTGACACGAGGGCGCGAGGGGAGGCGGTGGACGAGGGTCGGAGTGGCCCCGGCGAAGGGCTGTGCAAGGAAAGGCTTAGAAGACGATGAAACTTTATGTAAATAAACTCGACGGTGGAGGCAGAAAGAGGATTTGCCTGGTGGAAATGCAGATATGATATATAAGGCCATTAGGGTGCATCGAGTTTCTCTTCGTAAAAAGAATTGAAACTCAGGGTGCATCGAGTCTGTCGCGTAACCAAAAGGGGGATACTCTAAGAGGAATTTAAGAGGGAAGCAAGATAAGGCTCTTTTCTGTGTGCTTACCCATATCATAGGGAAAATACGACAAACCCTATTTGACACTCCTTGCGTCAAATAGGAGACCAATCGCAAAGGGCACGTAAGTTGGGCCGGCCCATTTACGATTTTCTCTCATTATGCATCGAACAATGTGCATATGGATTTCTTGGAGCTCCTAACAGGCGTTGTAGGCGCCCGATCCAGGAACTAGAACACACAACTGCCTGGTTTGGGTCGGCACAGTTGCACGAGTTGGGTATTCGCCCGCTCCCTTCCTTCGCTCTCTGTTCGCTCGTTTTACGGCTGTCTGGTCAACGGTTCAACATTTGAACATTGATATTTTTCAAGAAAAACAACGATTTTCTTTTAACAAAATGAAATAATTTCGTGAATTCAAAAATGTCCACGGATTTTGAAAAATGTTCATCAAATTTGAAAGAATGTTCATCGTTTCTGAAAAATCTTCATCGAGTTTAATATTTTTTCCATAGAATTTAAAAAACAAGTTCATCTATTTTGAAAAAAATTCATTGAATTAAAAAAACGTACAATTTGGAAAAAAGTTCATGAACTTTTTAAAGTTCATCGAATTTGAAAAAATGTCCATCGATTTAGGAAAAGTTCTTCAATTTTGGAAGAAGTTCACTGAATTTTTAAAAAAATCATCGTTTTTGGGAAAGTTAATTGAATTTGAAATATTCATCAAATTTTAAAAAGAGTTCATAGAATTTGAAAATATTTCATCAAATTTGAAAAACGTTTATCGAATTTGAAAAAGGTTCATCGAATTTGGCAAAAGTCCATCGAATTGTAAAAAAAAGGTTTATCGATTCGTTAAAAAGTTCATAGAATATGAAAAATAAAAAAGAAACACAGAAAAAATAAAACAGAAAAAGAAACCAAAACAAAATAAAACCGGGTAGAAAAACCCCACCGGAACCCAAGCGAGAAAACCGGGTGAAAAAACCCAAAATAGAGGCTTAGAAACACTAGAGAAAGAACAAAAGAAGTAACATTGCACAAGCCCTGCCAGGTCCTAGTGGGCTGCTACAGTACGCTACCACGATGTGGTTCCGTGTTCGATTTGTGGTGCCGCACGATAATTCCTATTTGACGCATCAGTCGGGGCTCCGCACCCCCCCCAGAGAAGACTTGGGCCAGCCCAGTTTCAGTTGGCACCGGTTTAGGACCTTCTAGGAGGTTCCCTAAACCGGTTTTTTCGTTTTTTTTTCTGTTTTTTCTGTTTTTTTGTTTGGTTTTCTGTTTCTGTTTCTTTTTTTTCTGTTTCTCTTTTTTCTGTTTATTTTTTTCTAAGGTTATTTTTTCAAAACTAAGTTCATGTTTGAAAATTGTTCTTGAAACTCGGAAATTTTTCTCGATTTTATAAAAATGTTGTAAACTCAAATAATTACAGTTTTTTAAAAAAACTCCTTACTTCAAAAAATGTTTGAGATTTTAGAAAAATGTTTAATATTTTCAAAAAAATTCGGGATTTTCAAAAAATGTTATTGTATTGTTTTCCATTTTTCCTTCACATTGTTTCTTTTTTCCTTTTCCTATTTTTTGGTTTGACATTTTCTACTTTTTGTTTTGAATTTCAAAAAATGTTCTCATGTTCAAAATTTTGTTCACATTTTATATTTAAATGTTCGTGCTTAAAAGAAAAAAATCAGGAATGGAAAATAATGTTCTTGCTTTCAAAATGTATTCATTTTTTCATAAATGTTCGTGTTTCAAATTTGTTCTCGTTTTCAAAAAATTGTACGCTTTTTCAAAAAAATTTCTTTTTTTCACATTTGTTTAAAATATGTTCCTGTTTTACCAAAAATGTTTCTCTTTTTTTAAAAGTTGTTCACAAATTGAAAAATAATTCAAATTTTTTCACCGATTCTAAATTTTTTCATGATTTGAAAATGTTCCGGAATTTTTTCACATAAGTTCGGAAAATGTCCGTCTTTCAAAAAGTGTACATAAGTTGAGAAAATGTTCCCGCTTCAAAAATTGTTTAAAAATATCAAAAAATGTTCTTATTAAAAATTAATAGTTCTATGTTTTTAAAATGCTCCTGTTTTCAAATTTTTGTGTGTTTTTGAAAATGCTTCAGAAATTCAAAAATATTTCCTTTTTTTTCATAAATACGAAAGCTGTTTAAATTTCGGAAATTCAAAAAAAATTCAAAACAGTAACCTATTTGAAAAAATAGAAAAATAAACACAAAAGAAAATAAAGAATAAGAAAAAAAAATCAAAAGGAAAAGAAGTAAATAAAGAGTAAAAAAACGAGCTGGTTAACTGGATCGGCCAGTCACTTCGCTAGCGGCGGCAGCCCTGTCGCTTCGCGCCTGCCTTTGCGAAGCTACAACGATTGGACGCAGAATGCGTCCAATAGGAGGTCCCGTGCCGCACTCTATTTTTGAGTTTTTAACAGAAAGAAAAAGAAAAGAAAATAGGCTGATCCCAACTACCGCGCGGGTTTTTAATTTAGAAACACTATAAATCGATCCTGAAGAGCCAAATAGGATTCCCCGGATTTCTTTAACTTTTTGTTTGATCTCTATTCTGTTTTGTTTTGATTACTTTGGTTTTCTTTTTTCCGATTTCACTTTTTTATTTTTCTTTCTTTTACCTTTTTTGGGTTTCCTTCTTTAAATTATATGATTTTTTATAGAACCTTTTATTGAATTTCTGACTTTTCAAAAACTATACAAACATTTCAAAATTTCAATTCAAGAAGATTCTTTGAAAAAATGCGAAGTATTTTCTAAAATTACATTACATTTTTAATTGTCTGGATATTTTTTAACCTTTGTAATGCATATTTTATTTTGAAACGGGCTAGAAAACCAAGCGTGGGTCGGCTCGGTAGCTGGTGCTCTGTGCGTGTGCCCACGTTTTTAGCGAATAGGGTTTAACAAAAAGCTTTCTAACAAACAGGGGCCCAGAAAGGGAATACATAAACACCCGATCTATCCCTCAAAACATAAATCCTCTAAAACACTATGCTTTCTCGTTTTAAAAAGGCCACATCCAATTGAGTGCTCTAACTAGAACTGGGTCACCCAATTTTGACCATGTCAACAATTTTTCAAAGCCCTGTCATTCAATCTCTTTTATACTATAACACTATGCTTAGTAATTTTTATGGCCTCATAATTAATTGAGGTTTTTAATATAGAATTGAGTCACTCGATTTTGACCGGGTCAACAATTTATCAAAGCTCTCATTTAGTATTTTTATACTATATACAATGATTCCTAATTTTTAAGGCCACATAAATATTGGGGTACGATTGTGGTATTTAATTTTGAATATGGTTTACGATTTCAACTGGACCTTCTATGAATTAGTAGCAACCGACCTATCAAAACATATCAATCCCGTGCACCACCACCTAGAAAAAAAAGCGCTACCATCTAATACTATATCAACAATATATACATGCAGTCACGGACGCATAACCACACCATGAAAGACTCATCAAATCACCCATTATAAATAAAAATAAGACACACTCCATCATCTCCCTCAACCGCCAAACTAAATATTTCATCAATTTCAAAAAAAGTAATACACCTTATATTTTAAAACAGAGTGAGTAATTTTTTTAAGAAACCCAACAACACCTATGATGCAGCAAAGCACGACCAACCCTTCTAGTAAAAAATAAACACCCGATCCTCGCTGCGCGTGAAGGGCAACGCAACACTCCATGTTGTAGCAGGGCTACGCACCGCATGTGCATCGTGTCGTAGGAGGGTGGGCTCGAGTCGACATCATGTGTGGCGCGGCGGCAGCTTGGTGAA
The DNA here is from genome assembly GCA_000582825.1 of Hordeum pubiflorum. NCBI lineage: Eukaryota > Viridiplantae > Streptophyta > Magnoliopsida > Poales > Poaceae > Hordeum > Hordeum pubiflorum. The sequence goes on along the minus strand of CBMN010750823.1, from coordinate 4,104 downwards.
GTCACGAGTGGCGACGAACCTTTGGCGCTGACAAGGTGCAAGACGCTTGAATCTTAGACCTCGTGGTCTATGTTACGTAGAAAACCTGTTTGTCATAAACGCTTGTACTAGCAGATTTCTTAGCCATATGTCCTTTCAGTAGCATTGTTCCCCCACCCTCCCTCGTCGCTCCCGCGGGCGACGGGGAGGGAACCCTAGCCGCCGCCTTCCTTTCCCCTCCTCTCATCCTCCCTCCTCCGCCGTCGTCGACATGCACTGATAGGCAAAGCCCGGTAGGTGTCGGCCCAGTGGAGACTAGGGTACCACGGTCCGTCTGCCGCTGGCCCCGAGGACGACGCGCGGGCCAGCCCAAGGAAGATGGCCCCGTCTGGGGGCCCCGAAGGGAGCCGCCTCGCGAGGGGCTTGTCTCGCCGGGCCCCTTTGCCACTAGTTCAAGCCCCGCCGAGGCTGCCAGGCGCCAGGACACCATGCGAGGCCCCTCCCGCAGGGTGGCCTCATGAGGCTTGGCATACGGTGCGAGTCACGGGGCCCTGCGTCCCTCAGATGGGTGACGCATCCGCACAGAGGAGGATGACAAAGGTCGCGCCGGTCGGCACGGATAGGAAGGACTTCCACTTTGGTGATAAGGGAGCAACGGACGATGCCTCTCCAAAAAGCAGGTTCCTAAAGCTTGCCACTTCGGTGAAAGAGGATCAGGACGGATCGACGCGCCAAGGTGAAGGTCATCGCCGAGCCGACAACCGCGTCACTAAGACCGCTTTATTAGGTGAAGACCACCTTTAGTCAGGATAGGCCTGGTTCATGTCCCCCTTCGAATTGTTGCCCTCTGGTTACCCTTTCCGGCCGATATTTTTGGGAAAGAGGACCAAGGCACTACAAAGGAGGGAAGGGCCACGTCCACGTGAGGGGATCGAGCCATTCTCTCCCCCAACACTCATGTACCGGAGGCTCAAGCTCCTTTCTTCCCAAGGCAACAAATCACAAGCAAGAGTAGGGTTTTACACCGCACGGCGGCCCGAACCTGGGTAGCTCGTGTGTTCCCGTCGTTTCCGGTGAGGAAGAGTGAGCTAGCCGTCGGTCTCACTGTGTTTGCCGTCGTGTTCCAGGTTGCGAGCCAGGCCCCCAGTGTTTGAAGCTTGTTCTTGGAGAAGTTCTTGGACGCAGATCCTGAACTCTGACATTTGGCGCGCCAGGTAGGGCGACTTGCCGTCTTCGCGCCTTCGACCGCGACATCAGCATCGACATGGACGAAGCCGCCACCCGACGGGAGTGCGTCGTGCGATGAGCTGCCTTCAGGGCCGCCGTGGCACCCGCTGCCCGTGGCGACCCCATGCCGCCACCGAGCAGGTTGGGGAGCATGTGGCCTCCTCCGTCCACCCGTCGGTGAACGAGCAGGCACGTGGCCTCTCCGCCACCGTCTCCTCGCTCGCGCATCGCGACCCTCCAGCTCTGTGTGCCGTGCTACTCATGGCTCAGGAGCTCTTGTGCTACCGCCCCGTCAACATCGGATACGACGCGTGGCTTGAGCGCATCATCGAGCTCGTCGACGCTGTGTGCAACGCTCCGGGTCACGACGGCCAGGCGCCCTCCCGTTCCCTGCTCCCTCCGCCGTTGCGCGCCGACCAAGCCGAGCATGAGGCTCCACCTCCTAGTTCTCCGCCCTGCGATGCGCCCGAGAGGCACCCCGCAGCACGCGCAGCGGAGCCATTCCACGGGTCGTCAGCGCCAGCATGCTACGGCGACAGCTGCCAGATCGTCCACCGCACGCCCGAGGACACGTGCATGACCCTCGAGAAGGCCCGCAACCGCTAGGATCTTGTTCTCCAAGACGTCACCGCTGCTGGACGCTGAAATAGCGCGGCCCTTAACGGAAGCATGGCCACCATCGGGGGCTACCTGGCCCTCGCTCCCGAGCTGCGTCGCGTGGTGTGGCCCGACAAGTTCAAGCCGGAGCTTCCTCCTCGCTACGACGGCAACGCCAACCCCATGGAGTTCCTCCTGATCTACACCATCAACATCCAGGCCGCGAGGGAGGATGATGGGGTCATGGCGAACTGGATCCCCATGGCCCTCAAGGACGCTGCACGCGCATGGCTCCTGAACCTCCCCGAGGCGTCCATCTCCGCGGGGGAGGACCTGTGCAGGCAGTTTGTCGCGAACTTCACGGGCACGAGCGACCGTCCCCTCATGCTCAATGATCCGCGGGTCGTGCGCCAGCGCCCTGACGAGCCCCTCCGCAAGTTTGTCCAGCGCTTCAGCCAGGTGCACAATAGGATCCCAAAGGCTTCTGACGCAGCGATTGTCTCTGCCTTCACCAGCGGCGTCACTGACGTAAAGATGCGCAAGAAGCTCTCCGTCAGGGACGAGCTGGACTCCATAGCGGAGCTCTTCGTCCCTGCGGACCGCTGCGCCAAGGCCGAAGAAGGTCGCCTGTTCCTCCACAACGACCCTGACGCCGAGCCTGGTGCGGCAAAATCCAAGGGCAAGGACCCCAAGCGCAAGGGCCCTGTTGTGCTCACGGCAGAGCTGGACTACAAGTGCGGCCGCGACCTTGGCGAGGCCAAGAAGGACGACTGCCCTGCCTGCGCCTACCACAACGTGAACTCCCACAACATCGAGGACTGCTACGAGCTCAGGCAGTTTTGCGAGGGCCGCACCGGCTGCCGCGGTGGCCGCTAGGGGCCGGGCAGGTTCCGCAGCAGCGGCAACGGAAGTGGCCGCTAGGATGACAACCACAACAATGGCGCCGGTGGAAACAACCGTCAGGGCTGGCAGAACCAGCCACGACAGGCTGACCCTCAGGCCAACGCCATGCCGCCACACGCCAACGACCCCCCGATGAGAACGTCGGGGGCTACCAATGTCGGCCCCGTGGGACTAGGGGTACCCAGGCCCGTCTGCCCGCGACCAGGGACGCGACGCATGCCACGGGTCCAGCACGGCCCACCATTGGACTTCATGAGCAAGATCCTCGCGAGGGCCCCCGCCTCATGAGGCACACGTCAGCAGGCACCGTCAGGAGCCTCGCGAAGCCCCCTCGTGAGATTGCCTCCCGAGACTGCCCCCGAGGCCCTCGCGGGGCGAGTTAGTCAAGGGTGACCCGACGGGGTCGTGCGGTCCAGCGTCTTCACGTGGGTGCCACGCGCCGTGCCGAGTGGAGCCATGAGTCATGCCAGCAGGCATGGATGGGGAGGCTTTCCTCTTTGGTGCTAAGGGAGAAGGGTCAGCTCGCTGGTTCCCAAAGCGATCTCCAAATGTTTCCCTTTTGGTGCAAGAAGACCGAGGCTGTGGGCTCGCCAGGACGGAGGTCATCCCCGAGCCCACCAACGCGTCACGGCAGGAGGCTTTCACAGGCGAAGACTACTTTTATCAGGATAGGCTACAGTCCCTCCCACTTCAAACTGGTCGTTGTGGCAACCCTTCCCGCCTTGTGTTTTCGGGGGATGAGGACCGGGGCTAGTATAAGAGAGGGCAGGCCGCTGCCGTAGGGAGAGGGTGGAGAGTTAGCCAGAACCCACCCTTATACTCGTTCTCATCCGCAAGCAATCCAGACAAGCAGGAGTANNNTTTTACACAGCAAGGTGGTCCGAACTTGGGTAAACTGTCGTGTCCACCGTTCTTCTTCCTTAGCTCGAGCATGCCACAGAGTCACTGTGAGGTTGCGAGGCAGAGTAGGGCGATAGAACCAGCGCACCCCAGTGTTCGAACCTCTTTGGGTCCTCGGAGCCCTGATTCCGACATTTGGCGTGCCAGGTAGGGGTGCGCCGCTGTTCCCCAGCTCCGTTTCGCCTCCAGCTTCGCCAACCCTATGGCTGACGCTCGCCGTGTGCGTGCCGAGCGCCGGGCGACCCGCGTTGTCTAGACCGCGCCTGCGGGCCGCAACGGCCGCCGCCACTCCGCAGGCACCAAAGCTGCCGCCGCCACCTACCCTGCGGCCAGCGAGCAGCAGGACTCCTTCATGAACCCTTCTGTGTAGTAGATGGCCGTCCCGCCATGGTTTCCTCCTTCCGTGCCAACCTCGGGCATATGAACGCGTAGGCCGCGTTTCTCATGGCTGATACGTTTCCATCGTATCTACTATTCCAAACTCTTTTGCCCTTGTTT
>CBMN010750822.1:0-10371 GCA_000582825.1 Hordeum pubiflorum | reverse complement strand
ATCTCAAGATGATATGCCGACTCAGCCTCTCGGAGATGCTCATAGGGGTAGGGGGTGCGTGTGTGCGTTCATAGGGGTGAGTGTATATGAGCGCTTGCATGTGTTAAAAAAAAACCTTATCAAAGGAGCTATGTATCCTTTTCGACAAAATATACAGTCCCATCGTATACATGAAAAGACTAGAAAGTCAAGAGTCTATAAGTACATATTTACTCCATTTGGATGTAAATCTACCGCACCAATGGTGCCGGAGCTCGGCATGGCATGTACGCGCGCCTCGGCGAGATGGACGCCAAAGTGTATACACTCAGACACACTGATAAGTTATGCGAGGTTCTTCCATTTGCAGATTACATTCCTCATTATGTGGAAACTACATGCATATTTATTTATTTATTTTTGGAAAAGGAGGAAACTACACGCATATAGTTGCAACTGGCTTGATTTCTTGATTATTAGGCTGAGGGTGCATCGGGCTGATTTTGTGGCAGTGCAGCTTGAAATGCCGGAATTTCCATGTACGCGTCGTGAAGTCGCGACAAAATTGGGTACTTTGTCTGCAAGAAAAAGGAAAGCTTGTTGCTGTTGGTTTCTCAATATGTAGGGTGAGAGCAGCAGCAATTTTTGCAGACAATATCAGAGAGAAAGTAAGTACCATATCAATCCGGAAGCGATTAATGGCGGCATGGATCTGTGGAGCTAGAAACACATCTCCCTGCCAACGCCACAAATGTACATGTATCAGACTACATAGTTCAAGATTAGTAAGTAGTAGCACATTCAGTAATAATAGTGACATGCTAATTAAGGAAATGGGGAGATCTGGAATGACATGTTGAAATATGTGTGGAGAAAACTAATGCGTGATCATGTTGACTTGGAAGCTCATTTAGAGGTGACTGGTCAAGTAAAAGCATCAAACATGTATCAGTGAGGAAGTGTGTAGGCTCAGCAACACAAACCAAATGGACTTCATCTCCAACGCAATATTTGCTGTCGCATCCATCCAGAAGCTTCTCGATTGCTGCAGCAAATAATAAGAGCAGGCCAAGAGTAAGATTGTAGCAAGTAATGCTGCAAACAAGGAAAAGAAATACTGGCAACAGCAGACATAAAGAACACAGCTAATTATACGTTCCAGTACTCGACACATCAATCCGGCTCGTCGGAAATTCTGTACTCCAGTTTTTGATAAAACAATACGATTGATGAGTTTTTTAGTTTGCAACTTTAACACTTCCCCATCTCTCTGAGAAGTATGGTTGATGGGGTCAGAACAGCACAACTGAACACATCTCTATCGCATATGATCGAAGAATGTCTAAGAGAAAAGGAAATTCTAGTCTAGAAGAAAAAAAGAGATTCAGAATTCCCATTTCTCAAATCTGCAGGTATAATATAACTGTGCAGACACTACGTTGCAAAACATCGCACCTCTGAAGCCCTTGTCAATATAACGTTGAACCACCTCAAGGCTCTCACCGGGGCTCAACCTACCCTCATGTAAACCCTGCAAAGTAAACAAACATTGTACACACACTATCAAACTCTCGTGCTGAAATGATCATTGAAAGACGAAATTTTCTCAGCGGTAGCCAACTCTCGGTAAAAACCCACAATAACGCCGTAGCCTTGGAGAGGTTGGATGCTTGAACAAACTATGTTTGCAATCTGCAACAAGCAAAGAATTTAATTAGATACGTATATGGAGTTACCGATAAGAGTGCTGAACAACTATGGTTGAATGGTTTGAAAAAGAGTGCTGAACAGTGAACACCTATGGTTCATGTGATTAACATGATACAGAAGTAGAACTACAGAAGAGATTTTTCTAGAAAAAATAACCAAAGAAGATCTTTAGCTGGACATATACCTGAAGATCAAGAGCTTTCTTTTTCATATCTTTAGGTACGAGAGGATGCTGAGGATATTTATCTTCCAGATACTGCTCAGCGCAGAAGAAAGACACTTGTTAACTAGTAATAGAGGGACAGGAATACATTCTTAATCTACTGAACCAAGAATTGTGACTCACCAACATGATAGCGAGAGAATCAGATACAACAAAGTCACCATCTACCAATGCTGGTATGTATTTGATTGGGTTGATTTTTTCATAGTCTGCAATAAGAAATCCATAACAGTGAATTCCTCTGTGCACTTCAAAACTAAAAGGAAAAATGTGGACCTTAAGGTACTCCTTTTAGCCCCATTAATGGAATATCTTGTATTTTGGATAGGAAGGTCTAAAAGATGCGCAAAACCCCACGCAACCACTACCATAGCCGACACCGAAAAAACAGAGGAAAAGCTTAACCTCCTAAAACAGAATACAAATTGTGCGTGTTTCAACATAAGTTAGGGAAAAAGTGTTAGTAAAGCAATTATCTGGTTAGATTTCTGTAGATTTCAGCATGGGGAATAGATGGGTACAACATGCATTGCAGTTGTATCATCGATCAAGCCAAGATTTTCATCATCAAAGATGGTGCATAAAATTGATATAGCAGACTAAGCTAATGTCCGGGGAAGGTAGTCTTTCTATATGCAGTTCCCTGCAGATTAAGCGGCTACTAGCCTAGTAATAAGACATAAGCAGGCATCATGCGGCAACATTTATCACATTTCACATATAAACTCAACATGGTCATATTTCATTCATCGCATCAACTCTGACCAGTGGACATGAACCCCTCCATTTTGAGCTCTCATCAATTGCAAACCAGAAATGATATTTTTTTTTCTTTCTTTTGAAACGGGACGAGATGACTTTAATAATTAGTATACGGCATGTTATCCGGTAAATTTGAGTACCTGGATCTGTCCGAGGATTGACTGCCTTGTACTCATAGTCCACACCTGCATCATAGAGAGAACGATAATTATTTCCTGAACAAGAGCCTAAAACTTCTATCGTTTAAGCGTGCACCGAAATTCTTACATCTAGTTTGCTCTGCATTAATCATTTCTCTTGAACACACAACTAAGTGTTCGTCATTTTGTATTAGAAGAAGGTGCTGAGGCCACACAAACACTACAGCCCAAGCTAAATCAAAGCGAAAGGCAAAAACTAAAAACAGAAACAGAAAAGAGCTGAAGAAAAGAAACAATGCAAAAGCTAAAAGCTACACCCTATGTTCAACAGAGGTAGTACAACATATTCGTAACTATTATATTCATTTACATGTTCCAGACCAAAAAATATTCATCTGGTGGCATCTGAAATGTTCCCAACTGAAGAATGTTCTGAGTTTGGCATAAACATAATCAACTCTAAGAAAGACCTTATGGATGGAGAAGCTGAAAACACTAATTAGTGTACTAATCTGTAGTCAACATAATCAAGAACAACGGAACCGATGAAGCTCCAAAATCTCAAGAAGTACTCACCTTTGAGGTTGAGAGCGATCCGGACACGGTGCGAGCAAGAGCTGATCCAGGCACCGTACAGGATGGGTTTGGCCGTCGCCATTGCTGCTACCCCTGCCCTTTCTCCTCTTCCTCCACTATTAGGTGGAGATGCAGCAGTATTTGACTATATTGTTAGTATGAAGAGCAGGAGAAGAGATTGTTCTTCTCCTCTCCTCATGTGAACATACAGAGCACCTTTCAGAGAGCTGGGGTGAGCACAAGGGTACAAGAATAGAAGATGCTTTGCCACCCAAGCCCGAATACCAATCAGATTATGTGGGGCCCACCAGATACCCAGAAAGTCAGGGAGATGAAGTCACCTTGGACTAGGTGTACGACTGATTGATTGAAGGGGAGGTAGAGAAAAGAACAAAAGGAGAAGATAAGACCAAAATGATATGTTAACCAATGATGTCTCTTTCGGCTTAACAGAGCAATGTCTGACTCGTCTTCTTTCTTTTCTTCTCTTACTTGATAGAATTTTACATACGCAGCACATATGATAAACTGCATTTATTCACTTTTACAGCAACATCAGCAAATCCAGGGGTGGTCTTTGCTTACATGAGCATCTAACTTTGAAGTTACATCATAGAATCTCAATCAAACGTTGAGAAATCTTACAACCTGTTATTGAAATCACCCCAAGATCAGTCATCGAAGTCCTGATCACTTCACTGGGATGGAGGGGCATCTGGTTGGTTCGCAGGAAGTGCGGCTTCAAATGCAGGATGCTCGTTGTAAGCATCTTGAAGCCTTGCCAGAATAGGGTACTTTGACTGCCAGATAAAATATCAATACAAGCTTAATTATAACGCTGGTTTCTGAATGATCAGTGCAGGACATTTCGCATTTGCATGTCATATACTCAACAACAGAGAGCTTAGAATAACATTGCATACCATGTCGATTTGGAAGCGTGTCACACCAGCGTGGATCTGGGGCGCTAAAAACACATCTCCCTGAAAATGGCCACAATATACAGCACCAACTTAGCTGGTGTTACACTAACAGAGTTAGCAGGATTGTAGAGAAGTAGAGCACTTTAGCACACTGTTCACTGTGACCAGCATAATATGTCCGTCCCGAATTAGTTGTCTTAGATTTGTCTAGATACGGATGTATCTAGACACGTTTTAGTGTTAGATACATCCATGTCTAGACAAATATAAGACAAGTAATTTGGGACGGAGGTAAATACTATCAAAGAACAAAGCCTGGGTTTGAGCTTCGAAGCACACACCATTTGGACTTCATCTCCGGTGGCATATTTACTGTCACATCCTTCCAGAAGTTTCTCAATCGCTGAAACAAAATTATCAAGGATAGTTTAGACCAACACAGATGATGTATATGATTACGAACGTGAGACTAAAGTAACAGGAAAATTGCAAGTGTTTCTGAACGTAAGACTAAAGTAACAGGAAAATTGCAAGTGTTTCTGAACGTGAGACTAAAGTAACAGGAAAATTGCAAGTGTTTCTGAACTACTAATACTTGGTAAACTGAGTGGTAGAAATCGCACCTCTGAAGCCTTTGTCAATATAATGTTCAACCATCTCCAGGCTCTCGTTGGCGTCCATTGTGCCAAGAAATGAACGCTGCAAAAAATCATATAGAACCAAGCGTATATGTATATTGTCACACTATAATTGGAAGGGAAGTTTAATTCTGGCCTGAAAAAACTTAAAGATTATATCTGTGCGCACGATGACAGCATAGCTCTGAGGAGGCTGGATGCTTGAACACACTATGCTTGCAATCTGCATCAAGGAACAAACTTGCTTTATGAAGTGCGCATACTAAAATGTGTAATCAACAACAGCACCTACATAAGTAAGATAGGTTTCAGATACAATTAGCTGGTGTCTCCATCTGTTGTAAAACCGTTAACTTACAACAAGTTCCACCCAATAAACATCTAAAACTTATTTCAGTGCTTCGAATTGTTTTGTGCTTATCTGACAAGAAAACCTTTTTTGTGCCAATGGTATCCTTGCCAATAAATGTATGGACAAATATAGTTCCATCGTGCCAATATAATTTTAAGCAGACAACACTAGTACCTGCAAATTAAGCGCTTTCTTTTTCAGATCTCGGGGTAAGAGAGGGCACTGAGGATACTTGTCTTCCATATACTGCTCAATACAAAACAAGTGCGTTAATTGTTAATATATCACTGCACAAGCATTGTAAGAGTTAATTTTGTAGGCTCAAAAATGCAGTGAAGAGTTGCAGTTTACCAAAATGATTGCGAACGAGTCGGAAACAACAAGATCCCCATCCACAAATGCCGGGACATACTTAACAGGATTGATTTTCTCATAATCTACAAAGGGAAGCAGCAAGAACAGTGAAATAACATCAAGAATTACTCACAAAAAAACCCCATCATGAAGCATACCGCGTACGTTAACATAACGCAACTTCCAAAGAATCATAGTACCAAAAGGATCAAATAGTTGTGTGCTCAGATCCAGGAAAATAGATATGCGCACCGCATAACTGCTTAATTTGCCTTCAGAAATGGTACCCTCCGAGCAAGTGACGATTTCGATGTAAAGTTAAAAGGGCAGAGATTTAGCTGTATACCTGGATCTGTCATCGGGTTGGTCGCTCTGTACTCAAAATCCACACCTTTATGACAGGGGAAAATGGTGTAATTAGTACATACAGCAGCAAATAGTACCAGTACTAACATCTAAACAAGCTTTTATAAACTTTGGTGCTTGAAATTTCGGAGCTATTTTCCCTGAATCGCATCGCTAGTGAAGAAACTTTGGTGCTTGAAATTTCGGAGCTATTTTCCCTGAATCGCATCGCTAGTGAAGAAAAGCTCTTCATGCCGGAGCTAACTGATAAATCCGAGCTAGAGCTACGACAATCGAGCATCCATAATCCTCACAATAGACTTCTCATAAGAAAAAATCCTCACCATTTGTGATCCCGTGACCTATGCGGCAGAATCAAGAAGCGGGGCTAGCTGGTACGCGTACCTTTGAGGTTAAGGGCGATCCGAACACGGTGCGAGCAGGAGCTGAACCATTTGCTGTACAGGATCGGCTTCCCTGCTGCTGACGACATGGCTGCCTCCTCCTTCCGCATCCCAATTCCGCCCAATTGTTTTCACCGGGAAAACAGTAGTACGGAGTACTAGAGTTTATCCTTCCGTGTGTGTGTGTTTTCTTTGAGAGAAAAATATCGTTCCATACTTTTTTCCGAAAGTACCTATCATTCCATATTTTGAAAAGACGCTTCTAGGTCAAATCAATTTTATAGGACTAGAAAACATGCCCGCGCGTTGCAACGAGAGAAAAACAAATCACACACCTTTCATAGGCCTACAACCTTTATTTCAACATGGCATTATTTTATAAATATATTAGCTAATCTAAAGTCACTCAGTAGATAGTAATTTGTTAGTTCATCTTAAAAAAAATCAAGATATTAGTTCCTTCTTCCTTTGAATAGTACCTCATCTCTTCTTCTACCTAACATCTACCCCCTTCGCTAGTATCTTGAATATAAGATCTCCCAATAATTAATTTACACAGATAAAGTGTAGGAAGAACTATTCCAGTGAAGCTAGTGTCGTTATTTATTCCTAGCTCAGATACCAAAACTCTACAGAAAATGTAAAACCATGTCTTCTCTTGAATACAGATATGTAATAAATAGCATGTTAATATTAAATTATTGTGACCATTATCTTCTAAAGAAGAAAAAAGAAAACAGAAAACGCAGCAACATGCATGCACTGTTGTGCACTGCTCGCCCTCGTCCATCCCAAGATAAAGAAAGATAATGGTCTCGGTGATGAATAACAATGTGGCAACATGTGCCTGCATAGCTACAAAATTTATTCACGGTGCGAGTACTATAAAGATTAATTATTAAAAACACAACATTTGCGTTGACGGTAATTAAGCTCCTTGACTTTGTCAAAAAGAAAGTTAACAACTCCTTGTCATTATGTGGGAGGACTGTTAAATTATGGCATGCGTACTGGAAGAAGACGATGCCGCAAAAGACACTCAAAATTCCACTTAGGCCAAAATGCATGTTTGCTCAGAGCGCTTCTAGCTGATCGGATGATGGTGTGGGCTTTCCTCGCCGTCGGCCTCGGCGCGTTTGTTTCGTCATGCGATGACGTGGCAGCCACAGCGGCCTGCTGTCTTGCTGCTTGGCCAAATTCAAAGGGTTAGAAGGTCTCGACTTATGCCTCAACTGTCCGGCGTCCCTCCGCCGTCTCATCAATCAATGCTCCAACCGTCCCAAGCCAATCAGCAGTCATGCATGTCTCCGTCCGATTAAGCCAATTAGCCAGCTCATCCGAGCATGTATGTCGCTGCTCCTTTTTCTTTCTCCATTCGATTAATTAGAGCCACAATTAGCACGCGCATCCATTGCATGTCCCTCCTTTTTCTCTATTTATTTATTCCTTCGTTTCCTTTGTTTTCGGGGTCCTCGAGGCTTGCTGATAGTTAACTTTTGTAAAAGTATATAAATCGATGGAACTTGGATTAAAAAGTCAGGCGGGACTATTCAAAAGCAAACCAAAATTAGAAGCACATGTGCGCGTAGCTCAGTTGGTTGCCCCTTTTTTTAACCGGCTTGGAAGTCGTGCGTTCGAAAACCACACGAGGTCAATTTGTTTTGTTGATCGATCTCCCTTTTTTTTTTAAGGGAAAAGCCTATCTTTATTGATCAAAATCCACAACGAATGGGATACAAACTGGGCCATGTGGTTGGCCAAACCACACATGACGCCTGGAAGCTAAAGAAAGAGAATGTTTTGCTAGATTATGAGCTTCTAAATTAACCTTACGATTCTCAAAAGTAATGTTACAAGAAAACGGAACCATTCGAGCTTTGCTTTCACATATGATCTCCCAACGAATCAGGAAAAATAAGGCAATCTAGCAGGCCCAGCCCGGCCTACTGGATCGAAACTTCAATTTTTGCAACTCGCTGGCCCAGGATGGACAAACTCACCCACGACATAATTTGTTTTTTTAGACATGTCTGCTCTCTGGAACGTGAGCGCAGGCCCAGGTTGAGGGCCAATCGAGCTATGTAGGCGTACTCAGCTCAGCCTAGCGGAAGAAACCAAAAATAGATCCACAAATTAGTACCACCTCGCATATATAGATTAAATATAAAAATCACCTAAGCGGGACGAAACCAAGAATATCACCTTGCTTTATTAATAGGTATAGATAGGACAATGCACGTGAGTTATAATGAGATATAAATATTTTAGCATATTTGTTTTTGAGGGAGGGAGGAATAGAGAATATTTTATGTGGTTCAAGGGGTAAGTGGTCGGGGCCTTGGGTGGGCCTCTCAACCACTTAAGTCACCTTTCTTTCTCCTTTCCCACCTGACTTGTTGTAGCCTTCTCCCCTTCCCCTCCATCACAATCTTCTCACAAATTCAAACAAACTCGGGCCATTTGTTCATGTTGCTCATGTTCCTCGACTTACCATGCAGCTCATATCTAGTGGTCAGATTGTTGACTCTAGGTATCGAGTCATTCTCGATTTTGATTCATGTTCTGTTCAAGATCATCGCACGGGCGCTCTGCTTGGTGCTGGCCCTGGACGTCCTAATGGTCTCTGGGAGCTTGATTGGCTCCGTCTTCCCTCTGCTGCCACCGCCGCCAGTCTCGCAACCCCTATTCCTGCATCTACTAGCTCTTTTCAGCAGTGGCATCATCGCCTTGGCCATTTATGTGGTTCTCGTCTTTCGTCTTTGGTTCATCGTGGTGTTCCGGGGTCTGTCTGTGGTAATGCTTCGTTGGATTATCTAGGTTGTAGACTTGGTAAGCAGATTCAGCTACCCTACCCTCACAGTGAGTTAGTGTCCGAGCATCCTTTTGATCTCGTTCACTCTGATGTTTGGGGTCCGGCTCCCTTTGTTTCGAAAGGGGGTCATCGCTACTATATTATCTTTATAGATGATTTTTCTCGGTACATTTGGATCTATTTCACGTCTTCTCGTAATGAGATCCTATCTATATACAAAAAATTGATGTCATGGTTCATATACAGTTTTTCACTCCTATTCGTACTTTTCGCGCAGATTCAGCTGGTGAGTATGTGTCCCATGCGCTGCGAGGATTTCTTGCTGACCAGGGTACTCTTGCCCTGGCGCTCATGCTTAGAATGGTATGGCTGAGCGCAAGCATCGTCACCTTCTTGAGACGGTGTGCGTAATGATGATCGCCGCCTCTCTTCTGCCTCACTTCTGGGCTGAGGCTGTTACTACTTCCGCATATCTCATCAACATTCAGCCATCTGCTGCTCTACAGGGTGGCATTCCTCTCGAGCGTCTTTCTCGTCGTTCTCCTAATTATTTGGCTCTCCGTTTATTTGGTTGCATTTGCTATGTTTTGCTTGCACCTCGTGAACGCACCAAACTAACCGCGCAGTCTGTTGAGTGTGTGTTTTCTCCGATACAGTGATGAGCACAAGGGATATCGGTGTTGGGATCCTGTCGGTTGTCGGATGTGTATTTCCCGGGATGCGACCTTTGATGAATCTCGTCCCTTTTACCCGCGTCCATCCTCCTCGGCCTTTTCCAAAGATGACATCTCTTTTCTTACATTTCCGGATACACCTCCCTCTGTGCCCAACTGTTGTAGATCCGACGCCGTCCTCTCCTATGGTTTCTTCTCCTCTCTCATCGCATGAATCTCCACCTTCATCACTGATACATTCCCCTTCTCCACCTTCATCACCGATACATTCCCCGTCTCCACCTCCAGTGATTCCACCTTTTCTGTCCTTTCATTTCCATTATACTCGTCGTTCACATGTTGTGGACAAGTCTACTGATGCGCCCTCTATTGTGTCGTCTTCCTCCTCTCTACCAACTTATGGTCTTCGTTTTCAGCCTTGTCTGACCCCTCACTACTAGAAAAAAGGCTATTAGTGGCGCACCACATATTGCTATTAG
>CBMN010750820.1:0-12750 GCA_000582825.1 Hordeum pubiflorum | reverse complement strand
GAGGGAAATTTGCTACTGTCCTCCAAAACTCTGCACTTGGAGGACCAACAATGTCTCACGAATAAAGTTGTTTCGTAGAAATCAACCACGTCCGTTCAATGCCCCATCCGTCCATATGCCGACATTAAGGAGGCTCACCGACCGAGAAACCCACTCCGACGTCACGCATTGACACATCTGACGCCTTGCCTCACTGGAATCCGCTATTTAAAGATGGCCACACCCAACTAATTCCACGCCACAACACAAGCCGCTCCCCATCCTCCTCCCTTGCATCGCATCTGCCATGAATGCAGGCGACAAAGCTCTCTGGGAGAGCCATTCCACGAAGATGAAGCATGAGGTGGCCGCCCTTGCCGCCGTACCAGGTGGATCGAGACCGGCTAGTCGGCCACCTCGCTCGAGGTCTCTGATGACGAGGACGACCCCATGATGGAGACGGGCTCTGACGACACCGCCCCGGCGCCCGCGCCTATGCATGTCGGCTTCACCATGGAGAAGGCGCAAGCACACTACAACGCCACCATTGCAGAGGTGCAGCCTGCTCTGGCGCATATGTCGTCATTCCAGCTGGCGCATAAGGAACATTGTATAACATGTTCCTCCTTGAGGAGCACTGAGTGGCGAAGGGCTAGATCGACGGCGAGTGCGCGACCGAGGAGGCCGTGGCAACCATGGCCGCGACAAACCTCACCTTCGCCGTGGAGCAGCGTGCGCTTTACGACGCCCTCCGCACTCAAGCCGCCGCTCGCCAGGAAGTGGCTATCGTGGAGGTGTAGTTGCAGCTATCGCAGACGAGAACAATGCTAGCCGTGCCTCCTACGCCCCGCTGACGAACTATCGGGCAGGTAGGTTTGACGACGACAACGCATGCGCCACCATCTTCATCGTGGACCTCACGTCCACCTGCGACGGACAAGGCGCAGATTCCTCCGAGGATGAGTAGAGGCGCCAGAGGCTGGTGTACCACGTGGGCTAATCCGTCTCGCGTGTTCTACTCTTGCTCGTCGGAGACCGCAGCTTCACTTCACCAGTCTTATCGCCGGTGCTTATGGAGACGGCGGATGGAGGATCATAAGGGCTTGGACGCCGGACGCTGCCCGCCGTCGTAGGATACGTATAGTGTGAGGTCGGAACGGGTTTTTTGTTCTAATAAATGTTCAAAATCTAATAAAAAAATCGTCGTGTTTGCATGAATGTTGTCTGTTTGTATGAAATCCGGTCGTGTCTATATGAATTTCGTTCTTTTAATTCGGATTATGTTTGAAAAGTATACGACACGATTTTCGCATTCAAAGCAGATGCCCCGGGAAGTTTACGGGTTGCTGTTGGAGATTCGCTTGTCCCATTGGCAGACCTGAGTAGGTGCGGTCAACTCTTAGAGAGGATTGGTGGGTGGAAGTGGTTTGGCTCTACTTGTTGTGCCTGTGTGGCCACTGCAGCAACCTCAGAGCCATAGTCACCACACCACAAGTTTGGAGGAGCGAGCGGATCACCGGCGAGCGTAGATATGGAGGTGGTGGTGGCGGTAGTGAGCGCTGTGACGAAAAGCGTTGTGTCGAAGCTGCTCACAGTCATAGACAAGAGATACAAGGAGTTGAAGCACCTCGAGGGCGACATCGGCTTCTTGCATCGAGAGCTTGCCATGATCTGCGGATCCATGGAGGTTCAGATCTCGCACAAGGGGCAGCCCAGTGCGGTAGAGATCTTATCCATGGAGGAGTTCCGCGCTCTGGCACATAGCATCGAGGACTGCCTGGACCGATTCCTTCCTTGCGCGGCGTGCGAGGGAGAGCTCCAGATCCGCGACCCAAGAAAGTTCTGCCATGAGATCGCGAGACTCAAGCGGGAGCTGGATGCGGCACATGAGCGGAAGGTCAGATACAATGCAGACTCTGGCTCCGCCGCAGCCGAATCGGACTTGGACGACAACCCCGTTGACCAAGAGAATCTGGGCGCGTACGGGGCTTCCCCTGCGGTGGGCATCGAGGAAGCAAAGCAGGAGCTTTGCAAGTCCTTAGTTGACGGCGATGGCGGCCACGGCGGCGTCAGTGGTCAAGCTAGCCGCAGGAAGCTGAAGGTGGTCTCCATCGTTGGATTTGGGGGCTCGGGCAAAACGGCACTCGCATGGGAAGTGTACGACTGCCCTCAAGTCGCCAAGCAATTCAGTTGCCGTGCCTGGGTGACTGTGGCGTCCAGGCACAGACACGATGTCGCTGCCAAGGAGGCGCTCTTGAGGGCCATACTTGACGGGCTTCATGGAGAAGAAGCACAGGAGCCCATGCCACAGAAACTCCGACAACTCCAGCAACATATCAGTCGTCTTCTCCAGACTAAGAGGTGGGTGCCGATCTCTTAGTTATTTGCTATCATAAGTTGAATGCATCAACTATCTGCCTCAAAAACCAATGCATCAGCTAGTTAAAAGTAGTTTCATGAACTAATCAGTACACCTAAAATGTATATTACATTTGCTCAACTCTAGGATTCAGTTTGTATCTTGCTCCTGATTAAGCATGTAACTATTGTCTTGCAAGTGTACAAGTATCAGTATTTCACTGGCAGTATCACTCTTATCTAATACAGTACGTATCAAACCCACCAATCATAGTGAGTGACGTTGTCTTTGGGCTATTTCTGGCGGCATAGGTTGCAAATGAGTTTCCCTGGAAATTGATTTCGAAAGAACCTGCAAAGGGATTTACTAAAAATAGAGAACTCTTAACATTTGCAGAGTTTTCAATTGGTCTACAGCTAATAAAATGTAAAAGCTAAAAAAAGTACGATAAGTAAGAATTTTCCTGCAAATATGAGACATACTTAGCCAATCAAGTTTTTGGTTCATTTTTCCAGTAGAGTGCTTGCATAACAAAGATACTTATCCTCTCAAGAATTCAGTAGGCGCAGTCACCGATAGGCAGCTATGCTTGAACGGCTCTATTGTTCTCCCGTTACCCTCATGTTGAGTAGTTGGCTTGGTAATTTGGATCAAAACAGAGGACTTTTTAAACCAAAACAGGGCACTTGCTTCACAACAAATCCAAATCCAAATGACAGGCATATTAACTTTGCAATTTTCAATTTTGCTAACAGGTGTTTAATTGTAATTGATAACATCAAGATGGAGATCTGGGACGCACTAAAACCTATCTTCCCAAATGAAACAGAGAGCAGAATACTAGTGACCACGACTGTGACCTCAGTAGCTAATGCCTGCAGCTTGCCTGATGGTTATGTTTACAGTATGAGATCTCTTAGTGCGGAACAGTCCAAGGCTTATCTAGACAAGAAGGTTTTCGTCAATGGATGCTCACCTGACTTGGAGAGGGGTTCAAGTGCAATCGTGAACATATGTGATGGTCACCCACTCGCTCTAGTTAGTGTTGCCAAAGCTTTGCAAGGTCACAAGTTGACAGGGGATCTCTGTGAAGAAATGACCCATAACCTATGTTCTCGTATGGACGAGAACAAGAATGGTCACTTCACAAAACTAGGGCAAGTTCTTATGAACAATTACAGCAGTCTGCCTGGCAATTCTCTCAAGACCTGCTTACTATACTCAAGTGCATTCCCAAATGATCGCCCAGTCAGCAGGAAAACTCTTACCGGCCGATGGTTAGCAGAAGGATACATTGATGGTGACCAAGAGATTGCCGATAAGAAATTGGATGAGCTAATCGACAGAAATATTATTCAGCCTGTCGATCCAAGCAACAATGGTAAAGCCAAGACGTGCCAACCTCACAGTATCATGAACCAGTTCATGCTGCACAAGTCCATGGCTTCAAACTTCATCGCTACCTCTGTTGGCACTAAGAACCGAAGTAATTCCCGTCACCTCGTTATTGAGAACCATACAAATAGCACAGCATGTAGGGTAACGCAGCATGTAGGGTACACAGCATGCACCATGGAACATGGTACCAGTTCGGCTGGACATGGCTCCAACCGCCTGAATAATTTCATTACTTCTTGGCAAGAAACGTTTGATAAGTTCAGTTCAGCATCGGCCAGCGAGCGGCTGCGCCCGCGGTCTCTAACAGTCTTTGGGAGTGCAGAAGAAACTGTTTCAGACTTGGTGAGTTTTGAGCTGCTGAGAGTGTTGGATCTAAAAGAATGTAATGGTTTGAATGAAAAACATCTCGGGTACATATACAAGTTGTTGCATCTGAAATATCTGACACTCGGGAGCTCTGTTAGCAATATTTCAGTTGAAATGGAAAGGCTTCATTGTTTAGAGACACTCGACTTGAGAAAGACCAAGATAGAGACACTTCCCGTGGAAGTCATTTTACTGCCCCACCTAGCACACCTGTTTGGAAAGATAAAGCTAAAAAAGATTAGTGGCAAGAACCGTAAGAAGTTCCTGCAAGGAAAAGGTAATTTGCAGACTCTGGCAGGAGTTGTTGTAGACAGCAACTCTGGATTCCCGGAACTGATGGTGCATATGAAAAAACTGACAAAGGTCAAGATATGGTGTGAGATCCCTAACACAGATAGAAATTACGCCATACTTTCAAAGGCCATTCACAAGTTTGCTCAGGCTGGTATGGCCACTCCAGTAGGCGCCCGTTCCCTATCACTTCATCTGAATGATTTTTCCAAAAGTTTGCTTCATCACCATCAAGGCGACAACACAATTGCAACATCAAGAAAACATGGTTATCTTAGCTCATTGAAACTGCAAGGCAGCCTGAATCAGTCCCCTCGGTTTGTTATGTACCTGCGTGGTCTGAAGGAGCTGTGCCTTACATATACTAATCTGAAGGGGGCTGAACTTCTAGCAGGTCTGTGCAACCTACAGCTCTTAGTTTGTCTCAAATTGGTTGAAGTCGATCTCGCTGATTTGGATATAAACATTGGGGATTTCCCAAGCCTGCAACGCCTATGCCTTGTGGTGGAAAAACCCAGATTCCCCACAATTGAACATGGAGCTTTGCCACGTCTTGTTTCACTCCAGTTGCTCTGTAAAGATCTAGTGGGTCTTTGTGATGACATCAAAGTGGAATGGTTTGAAGCTCTTGAGGAAGTTGCTCTGGATTCTATGCTCAACCAACAAACCATACAGCTCTGGGAAAATGAAGTGAAGAAGCACCCCAAGAGGCCAAAGGTTATCTTGCTCAAAAAGGTGGTTGATCCAACCAAAACTATGTCGGTGAAATATGTTGCCTGCTGAAAAGTCTACAAGAATTGTTACACCAACACTCGACAACCGAGCTTGCAAAAGTATAGTCAAGTCATAGCTCCCTGCGGGCAATCTCCACCACCTCGCTCTCTGTTTGATCAAGTTGAAGTTTGCAATGGACCAGGTTTGCACATTTCTCATATTGTTGTTGATCGTTGTTTAGTTCTCAAAGTAGTGTTATTTATGTTCTGCACGACTAAAGAAAAGCATATTTCTATTTTTTGAATTCCAACTTTGTTATCTTGTCAAGGGCCTCAGATGTCGAAGATACAGAGTTTACCACACGAAATTGGACGCTCTCCATAGCATTCATCTTCAGTTGAGCAGCCCAACATGTCGGCGTGATTGGTAAAGTCCGACATAAAAAGGAGGTGCCCCCCTCTTCCCACTTTCCCACAGGCTGTCAGATGCTTCAATTTCTGAACAAATTTCCACCAAGTAGCTTGACAGATGCCTCTGTCCATGTGATGCACGTCAACTGGGCAAAGGACTTGTTTTCCCCATTTATACTAATAATGTATCTAAGTCACCAATGGAATATGTATTTACGGGTCCTGCACCCGAGTTTGTCGGAGGATAAATGTATTGTGTCAGTTCTATGGATGATTACTACGTATGGTAAATTCACTTGGATATATTTGTTTCATGCAAAATCTGATATCAGGAAGGCTTCTTTTCAATTCCAAAAACGCATTGCAAAACTTGTAGGCAAAAGAACTAGACCAGGGCAAGTTTGGATACTTGAGTAAATTCAAAATCGTGGTTTTACACACAGGGTTTCACATCATGTGAATGGCTCCTAAAGCTTGTATATGCAGCTGGTGACAAATAGTTGCCACGTAGACTAACTGAAGGTACGATTACAGGGGATACATGCAGCGACGGCAGGACGGGCGATCCGACCCCCTGGCCACCGCGACGGCAGGCGTACGCCGACCACCTGCGCCGGCGTTGGCGGCCAACGCGTCTGGTCGGTCTGGGTGGACACCCGCAGGGCTACCTACAGGTTGGCCAGCTCCCGCTTGACCAGGGCAGAATGGTCACAAGTCTGTTAAAAGCAGAAGTACACCCTCTGTCCAGAGTTTGAAAGCAGAGTACATCCTCTGTTTTCTGGTGCATCCTCTGTTCAGGGTTTGAAAGCAGAGGCTCTTCTATTTTTCGGGACAAGGCCACGGCCTGCCTGTTGAAAATGTTGAAGTGATGACTTATTCCTCTGTACCGTTGTACACTATGGGCGTGGACCTCCGCCTTTGTCTCTCCATGATTAGCTTGTATCTAGGAGTTAGTTAGGAGTTGGTTAGTGGGTCAAATGCCTGTGCTTAAGCAACACCTGAATATGGAATACAGTGAGCGCTGCACATCTCTCTCTCTCGTCTTCTACAGAAAACAGAGCCGTGTGATGTATTTACAGAAGCAATGTCACGGCGTACAACATGAGAATGATCGTGAGGACACGTTTGATTGGACAGACAGATTACAGGACTACCGCTGGAGAGATGGAGATATGGAAGTTGAACATAATTCTATCTGTTATCTATATAGACCTTATATGTCTAACATCCTCCCTCAAACTAAACCCTACGGTGCTTTACCTAGGTTGAGATCACTCTTCAATTTGTCCCGTCACCTCATTGTGAGAGGGTTAGTGAAGCCATCGGCAAGCTGGTCCCTTGTGAGAATGAATCAAGTAGTTTAGGAGCTAATTTTCCCCGGACAAAGTGAAAATCATGCCCGTTTGATAGCTCAGATTTTCGGAAGTGTTCTGAAAACACTACAGTTTTTTTTCAATTACAATAGTTTTATTTAGAGTGAGGTGTTTGGCTACCACTAAAACCTATGGTTTTGATACCGCAGTATTCGTAAAACCATGGTAATTTCTCTATATTAAGAAAAGAACTCGGAACCTCTTGTTTCAAAACCAAGCTCGTGAAAGAAACCACGGCTTTCATTCTCCCGTTGCTTCTGCTCGGCGACCTTGTTCTGCCGGACCTCGTCCTTGACCTTCACCATGTTAGTCGTTAGTCGTGGTACACCTACATCCTACTCCCCGGATGTGGTGCTGACCTTTGCCTCTGCCGCGATACAGAGCTGACGACACACGAGTGTCCATACCGAACTATTTTTCTTCTGAAATAGAAGCAAAAGATTTGCATCATCGATTAATTAATCAGAACAGAATTGCACATTTAATTAACAGGAAACTAGGTGGAAACCGATACAAACCAACTACTTGCGGACTATTCACAGAAACTAAACCCCCAAAAGTGCATGATCAACCCTGCAACCATACCAACCCGGAGTGACCACCAACCTCCACACTATACATTGCAAAGAAGCCCCTAATAAGAGCACCTCGACTGAAGTCTTCAACACCGCCAATTCCACCGAGAGAAGCCAGACCATAAGGACCACCCAAAAGACTGATGACCTTCCATCAAGCACTAATCAACTATGATCAACAAACATTGAGTGATTTATGTTGACGGGCTAGTTTGCTAATTTACATTGTTGCATAAAGCACTAGCCAACTCACAGTATTGACAATATGCCAAAATGCTTTGATAGGTCAATAATATGGTATCTTTTTTTGTGCATGATACTATGGTATCTTGAACCTACTAGCTAAAATATTGTAGTTTGTCAATACTTTGGTTTTTGTAATACCTTGGTGTCAAACACAACCTCACTATTATATATTTTATGAGAAGCATGATTGGTCTAAAGATAGGTTGCACAATACTATCGCACCATAACCTTGTAACTTGTGGAGGCTTCATTCCGAGCTAACAGGGACTTGTAGCTGCTAATCTGAAAGGATGGTGTTTACACCTCAACGTGAGCATCTTATAGCAGCTCTAGCTTCGAGCCCAGCACCTTGTCTTCGACGTATGCAGTCAAGCAGCTGTAGAAGAAAGTTTAGGGGAAATCCAACGTTATCTTCTATCTGGGAACGCCGCCTTTCCTCGCAGCATATCAGGTATGTGGCAGCAACCTACACATGATACATCTTGCTTCTTTGACCAACTTCAACGACCTCTAAAGTTCAAAGCCAGGAAGCAATACCAGATCAAAGTCTTCAAGTTTCTCGACTGGTTCAAAAATCATGTGTATCCCAAAGCTACCAAAAGCTGGTTGGTCTTCATGAATTTCAAGCCTCTGCAATCTTTTGCGGAAAATAAGAAATAGGTCAATTAACGGAACAAAACCTAGCACACCAGACTAGCATGTATTCTATGTATTCTGTAAAGAAACCTTAAATAGAGCATTGCCCATTCGCATTTCACCATTCGGTTCCTCGCATTTTAATTCTTACACCACAAGATAGGATCTTGTAAAGCACACCAGACTAACATGTACTCTGTAGCTTCTGTAAAGTAACCTTGAATAGGGCACTGCCTATTCACATTTCACCATTATGTTCCTCACATTCTAATTCTAACAACATTTCCCAATATGTATGATTTGAGATAGACTATGGCTATCTATAGATCGACGAAGCCGGCACTACATCTAGAGATCGACGAAGCCGACACTACATCTAGAGATCGGCGAAGTTACTGCAGGTGCCTTCGTAGTTGACGGAAACGACTCTTTTCATAGAATGAATAGCACGAGAGAGCCTGAAATAAAACCAGAAAAATGTGAGCACCACTCCGAAAATAGTAAAACAGAGGTGCTCACATACACTTATCCCTCTGAACACACCCACACACACCCTACCCCTCTAACGCCATCCAGAGTTCCAGAGTGCCTGAAGTAAACCGAGGAAAATGCGAGCCCCAGTGTCAATACAATACAACGTAGATGCTCAGTTATACCCACCCATATGAACGCACGCACACACACCCTACCCCTATAACGTTGTGAGTTGTCCAAAGGGTAGCATTTTTTTGCTCATTCTAACTTCTATATAAAGTTAGGTTAATTATGATGCGACACCCTAGGATAAGCAAATCAAAGAAAATTATGTTCCTTAAAATATCCAGGTTAGTACAATTTTGCATGTGGGAATTATGTTAGAGTTGTGTCGAATATTGTGTACAAGGTATGTTACAGTTGGACTTATCGTTGTACTGTGTTTAGATAGGATATGGAGTCGTGTCCAAGTAGGACACTTGTATCCGAGGCCTCTCATATATAGCGGGGCTAGACACACGATGTAACCTATGCCAACATAATAGCACACAGGCGTGCAGGGGGAGCCGGCGGCATGTGCCGGTGCCCAGGGCGGCCAGGGTGCGGTATTGTGACGGCGCGCCCGTAGTGAAGCCCCGGGGATGTAGCCATATCGATGAACCTCGTTAACAAATCTCGGTGTTGTGCTTGTGTGATTGCTTGGTCCTCGGATGATCGACGGTGGCCTCAGATTTATTCTAACAAGTGGTATCATGAGCAAGGTTCGATTTAAGGTTACGGTTGTTGATTTAGAGGATGTCAGTGTTCGATCGATGGAGCGGCTGCGAGGGTTGCCAGGTGCCTGCAGTGAGATCGAAGTTGTTCGTGGAGGTCAACGGAAAGATCTAAAGCAGTCAAAACGGTGAAAAGCAGTGGCAGGTTTCGATCAAAGCGGTGATCGGGAGAAATCAGAAAAGTTTTCGGCGAGTTCGGCGAGTTCGTACAGTAGCAGATCCGATCCAGCAGCGGCGGCTAGGTCACGCAGCAGGCGCAGATGCGGCGCTACAGAGGTAGCGGCCAGGCGGCGCGGTCGGCAGGCGGCCAAGGCACGCGGATAGGAGCAGAAGGAGTCCGCGTATAGCGGCGGTAGCAAGCAGCTCGATCGGGCATGCAGGGAGCAGGGCGTGCGACGAGATCGGCAGATCAGAAGCTGCGGCGGAGTTCGTCTTGGAGCAAATCGGTAACAGCAAGGCGGCGGCGTAATGCATGGAGCGGCAGGCTAGCCAGCTAGGGCAGCGGTGCGTCGTGTGGTGGCATGCGCGGAGCAAGATGTTCGAGGCCGGAGCTGTGCAGCGCAGAGTTTTGGATTTCGGCCGAAAAAAACGAATTTAGGACGAAATCCGTCCATCTCGTTCGGGCCCGGTACATTTTTTTGCCGGCCCAAACATGTCGGACGTATTTGAACTTTTGGCCCAACTAAAGCCTCTGGCCCAACCCGCGTGGCTCTCCTAGGGATATAAAAGGCTGGAACTGACCGTCAAACCCTAGAGAGAAAAGTCTAATTCCTCGACTCTTCTCTGTGTGCGGCGGCGCTGTCGTCACGACCAATGTCCTCGCGCCGCCGCCGTGTCCTGGATCCCATCGTCCTCGCGTCGCCGCCTCGTGCCGGACTCATCCTGGATCCCGTAGTCCTCGCGCCCGATGTGCTCGGCATCTTCCATGGCGCGGCACACAATTGGCTGGGCACGGGTATGCATGTCCGGGCGGCCGGAGCTGAACCAGATGGCGCAGCAGGTGCCGTGCTTGGGCAGCGCAAGACTCTCATTCCTCCTAGCTTGAGCAATTTCTAATTCGTGTGCGTATAGTCAATCAATGGATTGTTGCTGGTTCAACTTGGATGTGTTTTGTTCTCGTTGCTGCAGGATTTCCATTTTTGGGACAAATTCGTTCATTTTTCGTTCAAAATTCGCTCAATTTTCGTTCAAGAATTCAAATTTTGGATGCTGCTTTTCGTCCGGAATTTTCCAAAAAAAATACGAAAATCCGAATTTCGTCAGTTTCGTTCAGGGGCGGTATATTTTGTAAAACGAAATCCGAAACTCTGGGGCAGCGCCTGGAGGCCGAGCTTGGCTGATTGCGTAGGAGACTGGGGCTGGAGCGCTACGTACAAGCTGCAAAAGCGTGAGATTTGTTTAAAGGAAAAAAAAGATGGCACGAGGACCGAACCGGAGGGAGTCAAAACCGTGACATGCTTGCTATCAAGTGTGAGAAAACAAGAGAGTCTGAAGCTACGTGTGGTTGGTGCACACAGACAAGCTCCAGGGGACTATTTTTGTGGATTTCTCTGTTGGTACATAATTTGTGTATGGATGGCAATGGTCTCGGTTATTGCTCGAGAAGTCTGGAGTGTGTCGTGGATGATCATGCATACACATGGCGTTAAACAAGGCACAGAGATGTGCGGACGGACACGACGTAGGGTGAAGCATGGTTGCATTCGGATGATTTCGGCTGGATCAGACTGGACAGTCTTATGGATCGACATGGATATCGGTCAAAGCAGAAGATGGCGGTGATTTCAGCGACGACCACATAGGAGCGTGATGCTGATGGTGGCTAACTTCTGAGGCGTGGAAACACGTGGTGATGGATCGACATGGATATCGGTCAAAGTCTAACACGGCAGTGATTTCAGCGACGACGACATAGGAGCGTGATGCTGATGGTGACCGACTTCTGGGGCGTGGAAACACGTGGCGCAGGTCCGAGGGCTTGTGCGGCTTCGACAAGACAATGGCGCAGGGTTGATTCAAGGGAGTGTACACATGAGAGATTGAAATCGACAGGGCGCGGGGTGGCAGGTACAACCACCATGGAGTCATGTTGAAGGTGGAGCTGGAGTCTAGCGGAAGACTTCACTCTGTGCTGATGGAGGGGCTACGGCGCAAGTTAACGGAGAGTCGAAGTCTATTTCAGCGGGATAGCGAGAGACACGTGGATTGGACTGGGTACCAGTGGTCTGATGGAGACGTGATACTCGGCATCGGTTGGTGATGATCGGTGGTTCTCTGCAGTGGGGGTTGAGTGGTGTGGGTTCGTGGCCCTAGAGACTCGACCAGGACAGCAGAGGCTCGACGCGGTGATAGCGACGAGGCGTGCGGGAAGCACGGGACACAACGACAGACCAAGGCACTAATGGTAAGACATGTGGTCGGACAAAGTGTGCGGGGGTGCTGAAGCAGTGTTGACGAGTACCAGATTCAAGTTGGTGACTGGGTCTATCGGTGCCGGTTGATGGGCTGGAGTTGACCATGGGGAATCTGAGAAAGTGACGGAAAGTCTGAAATTGTCAAAAGCTGAGAGAGTACATGGCCGTATATTCGGTGTTCAGTGCACATGGCAAAGTCCGGTGACAAGTACAGAAGGAGGCGGAGTGCTATAGCTGTGTGAGACATGTCAGTGACTATCCGGGAAAAAGGATGAGACAACTGCGAATTTGACTCAGGGTGACATAGGGCGACGTGAAATTCCTTCAAATTTTAGACAGACGGTCAAGAAAGAGCGAGGATGTTGAGTTCAGGTAACTCTTATATGTGGAATCCAATATGTGGGTTATTCACTTTCACGCAGGTCAGTGATCGGTGTGTGATGGTGTTGAATACTCTGGAAGTTGGAAGCACAAACTAGAGTAATGAAGAACTTAATTTCGCTCGAGCATTGACTCTGGTCAAAAAAAAAGGGGACTACAAGTTGCAGGTGGAGTCACATGGAGTCTTTGGTGGGATAAGCTCAAGTCCAATGTACATGAAAGTTTGACGCATGGACAAACTCAAAGTGGTGGAGAATATTCGCCAAGGTGGAATTTGTTAGACTTGTGTCGAATATTGTGTACAAGGTAGGTTATAGTTGGACTTGTAGTTGTACCGTGTTTAGATAGGATATGGAGTCGT
>CBMN010750817.1:0-11039 GCA_000582825.1 Hordeum pubiflorum | reverse complement strand
GTTGAAGCAGCGCTACTGCTAACCATACTTACCAGTAGCGCTGGTTTGAGCAGCGCTACTGCTACAACTTAGCTGTAGCGCGTTAGCAGTAGCGCTGGCGACAGCGCTACTGCTACGGGTATTTCCAACGCTGCTAGTAGGCTTTCTCCTAGTAGTGTAGGCTCCAGTGGTGACACACACATGCAGTGGCCGGTGTGCCAAGGCTTCCATGGTGGCAGTGCGGTTGTGGATGGTCGGTGGATCTGGGTGGCCAGATCTGGGGCTTTGAAGGCAGTCTGGATGGTGCAGATGTTGTCGGTTGGATGCTCATGGGACATATCCGGGTGAAAACCTAGTTTTCGGCTTGTGGCTGGAGCCAGTGATGGTGATGCCCTTGGCGTCGTTTCCTTCTTGAAGGTATCATCGAGGTGAAGCTCCCAACTCCTACCACTACCTCCTGTTGTAACCCAAGATCGGTCGAGCGGATGAAGGCGGCGCACTTGTGTCGCTCCCTCCTTGGGGGCATCATTATTGGTGATGTGCGCATTGGCTTGAGGGACTGGTGGACGGTTCTTGCAGTGGAGCATCATTCCATGTGACTCATCGACAACGTGGGGTCTCGACGGTGTGGTGCGACAGGGACTCGGCAACGGATGTGTGATGATGTACGCGCGCGGGGAGGAGGCATTGTCTGGCGTTGTGGGGGCGTTGACGACATGCCTTGCAAGGTTGATGCGTCAGTACCTACTCTGAAGATGGATCAGTGGAAGATGGTGGTGATGACCTATGAGAGTGTGTCATACCGGTTTGCGTCCCAAACCCAGTATGTGGCTTGGTTGGGGCATCTGGCTTTAGATGTTAGTCATTTGTGCGATGCCTATTTTATATTAGGCTTGGACTATCGACACCCCTTCATCAAGTGGATAGGAGTAACGACATATGTTGCTAAGATGGTGGCTTCATACTTCCTAATGTATTATTTTGTAAGGTCTTTGTGAATAATTAATAAAATGGCTGCATGCATGTCCCAGATGCAAAGGCCAATGATCATCCTCCTTTTCAAAAAAATGTGTGTTTAGTACTTGTTTGTGTATTAGTAGGACCATGACAAAAGGAAAAGAGGCCTACTCCTAGCACGAGTTGGGCCCGGGGCACAGGTAGGGGGGCAGTTTGCCCCGAAGCCTTGGATCTTCCGGCGAGATGTTCCAGTTTGTGAAGGATGTGCTACTTCGAAGTTTTGTATGGACTTTTCTCTCACCACACCACCCTTGTATATCCATTTTAGGATCCATGCAAAATGGGGTGCTGGGTTTCGATACTTCCTTGAGCAATTTCAGGCGCCCCGGGCCCAATAGGACTAGCCCTAGCTTTTCTTTGGAAGGGCCCAATACATGAGCATTTTCCATCTTGTTTGTGTTTGAGTAGGTAGGATCATGGAAAACCCAAATATATATAGGCCATTTAAGGTGGAATTCAAGGGAGAGGGCATGAAAGATATTGGGAAGACAAGGACGGGAGAGATATGCGGGAAATATTAACTAGTGAGAAGAGTGGGAAGACAAAGAAAATACTATAAAAAATCAAATTAAAGGAAAATAATAGTAATTTGTGCATTATTAGGAAAATATATAAAAATCTAGGGTCCACTTATAGGTAAACCGAGTGCCCGATAAGAAATACTTGGCTTAGTTCCAAGGTAAGCTGAGTACTCGTAAGAAACACTCGGCTTACCGCCCATAATCGTCCTATCCGCGGTGATAGACTTATGGAACCCCCTTCCCCAAAATGAAAACCTTCGGATCCAAAATAGACCGTGCGTGCCACCATCACCAAATCCCCATACTCCACGACCGTCGTTGTCGCCGTCGCCATCCTCCTCGCGCACCCTCACCACTCCGGAGCCTCATCCCGTGCCCCGCCACTCGTCGGTCCCTCAGCCTACACCCCCACTGTGAGCTACCTCCCTTCTTATCCTCGGACGCCTCGATGACATCGATGAGGGTTATGGCCATGGCATGGTGAAGTTAGCGAGTTCAAGCCTCTACACCACCACCAAAAGCATGCCAGTGAGTTCAACGCGTCCGCCAGTTTGCATGAGCAAGGGCCAACAGTGGGGGTTAACTTGTGCCGACGCCACCGTGTCAAGGTTTACCCATGGATCCTCCGTCCCCTTTCTCTCAGATGTACCCATGGATGATGGTGGCAACGGTGGATACAATCTCTCCTTGTCCCGGTTCCACCCATCTTCCCTAATCTGTGTTTCCTTCGCTGAACTGTGGCGCAAAGGAGGCTCGGAATGAGCTGGCCAGCACACCTCTCTCTTCTTAGTTGGTGATTCTCCCTAGGTATTACCCTAGCTGACCAACCCGATCACTTTCTACTTGCCGATGCTTGTGTTTGACAGACGCGACTAAGGAATATGAGTAGCACACCATTATGTTTATTTCGTGTAGTTCAAAGTGTCTGATTAGTAATTACCGCTTCGTGTTTCGAAATTACCATGTAGCTACTGAAGTCATGTTTCTATGTCAGTTTGCATATCATGCTAACTTCTTTTGTACAAGTTTCTAGTAGCCAAACATGAACATGAAGAGTCAAGCATTTAAGCTACCACCGTTTATAATCTTCTCACATTCATATGATCAAATCTTTTGCGGATGTGTTACTCCTGCTATACTTCAAACTTGGATTTATTGTTATGAAGGATTGATAATGGCAAGGCCCTACTGTTCTTTTAGGGAAATCATGGTGAATTTTTATCATGATTGTGTAAGTGATGTTTTATAGGGAAGTTGCAGTAAATCTTGATCATGATTGTGTAAGTACTATTTTAGGGGGTTTAGGGTTTAGCTGAATTAAACAGTCGTCGAAGGCGAGTCTTCTATGTTAGGGTTAGGTGAATGGTGTTGAGTTATGCGTGTGTCTGTGAGTGCTATTTTTATGCCACTTTGATCTTTCGTGTAGAACAGACATCTAGTTTGGTACCGGGCCATTGTCATAGGGCATTGTGCAGAAGAAGCCACACACGATAAGCCTTCCGCACCATCACCCAAGGCTGCTGATGACCCAACACCATGCCACCTGTACGTCCATGGGAGCCAACGAGCACCCGAGCCAGGCGCTCCGCCCATGAGCACCGCGACTTCCACCATCAGGCCAGGGTCATCGTCATTTATCCAAACACGCCAAAGAACATCCAAAGTCACATCAGTGGTGAAAAAACCAGTTAATACCTATCAACAACGGAGCTACCAACGACCGTCGTGCCTCGAAAGCTCAAATCTAGGACCAGAAGAATTCAAGCCAGGGAAAAGGGGGAGGAGAAGGAGCATAACATGTCCACGACCGGCACCCCTGTATCGGTGATGGGTGGCCACTGCCGTCAGAGCCATCCACCCCTTTCACCAACCTCCACCCATCGCACCTCAATGGCACCCCACAATGACACCCGACTGAGATTCGAGAGTGGCAAGCCCTAGCCACACCCCCACGCCAACAAGAGGCTTCATGTCGGCCGCAAACTTCCCCGAAGATGCCTTCTAGAAGTGACAACCACCAGGCCAATACCAACAACGTGATGCAAGAAGAATTATGACAACAACTAATGTGTCATGTTTCGATACTGGTTCCATGCCTCGCCACTAGGCACTACCACCCGCAACGCGCCGATAACACATCAGAGCCAGCCCAACCTAGCCACCACCACCATCGCCGTGGGACAACACTGCAACCTTGGGATCCACGTTCCCCCGCCGCCGGGAGCCCCGTCGAATGCCACAACCCACAAGAGTAGCTGCACATGCTGTTGAGTTCTAGGGGAGGAAGGAAGGAGCGCCACCATCGCCAACATTGCATGGGCTTCACTCGATGGATGCCCTTTCATTGTGGTGAGGAGGGAGAAGAGATGAGGGGAGGATGAGTGCCGACGGCGGAGCTAGGGATCCTATGGCATCTAAATCTTATGAAAGGGGTGGTCACCGGTAGAGTTCAACAACGGGAAGAGGCAAATGATCTTAGTGGAGAAAAGGAGAAGGGGTGAAATGAAACCTCTCCCGAAGGACACTTGGCTCCCTCTTAAGATTTAGGAAGCAACTTTGAACCGTATTAGAAGTAACTTTGAACCGTGCGGTAGGCATGATGAGCAATCTTAAAATCATTCAAAAATAAAAAAAAACTTTTAAACCGTTGGAAAAAATTCAATAATCGAAAGCAACCATATATGAGAAAAACGTGTGAGAACGATTTGAAATGTATTTTTTTTGGGAACTGTAAATGCACTACGAATTTAGGACATTAAAACTGCACCTAAACCGGGCTTTCTCATGGATTAACAATTTTGGTCGTCGTATTTCGCGTTTAGATCATTTCTAGATGACATATTTTTGTTCCAGCTCCAGTTTACCGCGACCTGACCTTCCTGTCCTATTGAGTCGCTATTCTTGTGACATTTTTCAAGACATGTAATTGGTTGGGCTTTATTGGAATGCTATGCAAGCCTACAATATATCAAATATCGCTTAACTGAATTCTAATGTTATTTGTCTGCTTTTGTTACTTAGTTTGAGTAGGGCAATACTTTTCAACTATTTGCATCATCTAAACTTTAACAATAAAATTATATCCATTTATTAAAAACTTTATTTACGCACAAATATATGATTTTTATATTATTTAATCGTAAAAATAGATTGTCGTTGCAACACGCACCATCAAAGATCTAGTTCACATTATATGTTGACGGTGGCAACTCCGCTACCAAGGCGTCGGAGTGCTCCGGCTTGACGCAAAGGGACATGACATACAAGTAGCAGGGGAGGCGTGGCGCGGGCGTAATAACTTACCTACGCAAAATGCATGTGAAGCTAGTTATTTATTTATTTTCCCGTGGTAACGCACGCACGGACATGTTTGCTAGTATCGAAAAAAAGTACGAGACTGATTAATTAGTCCATTTTATGTTCACATCGAGATTTGAAAATGTAATATTTGGGAATTGTAAATGCACCAAGAATTCGCATTATGTGTTGAGGGCGGCCAACTTCGCTACAAAGGCGTCGGCTTGCTCCGGCTTGACGCAAAGGGACACGACGTTGACGCCGTCGTCCCCCTTGCACGGCGGGCACACAACGCAGACGAGCCCCACCGTCCGGTGCGGCTTCCACATCACGCGCGCCGGCCTCCCACGCCCGAAATCCACGGCTTCGGACCCAAGGTTCCTCCAGCTCGTGACGCTGAGCGTGTTGTACCTTGAGCACTGCCGTCGTGACGCTGCTGATCTCTACCCGCACCGCCGTCGGTCTCGCCGCCCGTGTTCACGAATATGTCAGATACCTACTCCTTTGCAAGCTTGAAGAGCTTAACCAGGTCCTTGATGTCGCTGCTCGCCACCGCGGCGCTAGTGGCTTGGACCTGCTGCATGGTGACGCAGTTGCCGTAGTAACCTTCCTTGGCGCCGACGAGGCCGCGCACGTTGCTCGGGAAGGCGAGGGCCACAGCGTCGTCGGGGTCAGCCTCGGAGATGACCGCGCTGGTGCGGCACCGCCAGAGCACGGCCGCGACGGCTTCGAACACCGTGCAGCTGCCGGCGCACTCTGCTTTGACGCGGTCGATCAAGCTCGAGGGGATGATGACGTCGAGGCTCGCCAGTTCCTCCGTTTCCATGCGCATCTGGGACCTCACGGCGGCGACCAACAATGCCGGGAGGCGTGGCAGCGAGCCGTCGATTTCAGACCTGACCGGCACGACGCCCGGCGCCGGCATCCCCCGGGCGAGCTCGCCGACGGCCTGCAGAAACTGCGCCATCCCCGCCGCGTCGACCATGACGTGGTTCCACGTCACGCCGACGACGAACCCGCCGCAGGAGAACTCGGTCACCTGCATAAGTAGAAAGGGGTCGCTGAGCCGGCAGTATTCGGCGGGGTAGCCAACGGCGAGGTCGCCGAGGAGCAGCGCCGATCTCGTGGCTTCGTCGTCGAGGGCACATCTAGCCGACGCCCCGACGAATGAGACACCCTCGCCGGTGCACGCGATGTGGAACTCCCTGTCGTCGCCGGTGGCAGCGAGGCGGCCGGCCATCGGGGGATAGTGCATCAACGCCTGCGACAGCGCCTTCTTGATTGTCTCGACGGGGTCGTCGATTGGTTCGTCGAAGACAAGGAGCAGCGTGACTGGGACAGGAGCTATGCACCTGTCGAAAGAGGAGAGATGGACGATGCCGGCGCAAGGGCCGACGACCACCACCGGCAAGGACTTGCTCACTGCAATGCTCATTATGCCGTGATTTATTATTTCTGCTCTCAAGTCACGGTTGGCCTGTCTGTTCACATAGGCGAAGTGTACGCCCTTGCATCCAGGTCGACTCTCTTATTTAAACTTCGAGTAGTTAAAAGAATTAATCGCATATACGGTTTGGCCAGTGACTAATCTTATCGAGATTAGTCGATTTCGTCTTCCGCCTCCCCCCTTCCCCCAAGCCAACATCACGTGGTTTTGCAGAATATTTCAAAATCACGTTACACTACTTGAAAATTCGGTTTACTGATTGCATTTTGTCACGCAACCGTGGAAAAAAAATACTCGGCAAAAGAGTGAAACTCTTATGCTTTGATGAGTGCCATCAACAAAGCCAAATTTTAACATGCTCCCTTTTATCACATCTTTTTACATACGAGGTAAGATGGCAAGACTCGATCAGACTACTAATTAATGAGGACAAATTTAACATGCTTCCTCTTACCCTCTTATTTTACATGTGAGATAAGAATGTAAGAATTAATCTGACCGTTAATTAATGAGATCAATGAGATCAATGACTCAAATATGTTATATACTCTTACCTCTTATGTAAAAATAGGAGGTAAGAAGGAGCACTTTAAAACTGCTCATCAACAAAATAGTCGGTAAAAGGGGGTACGTAATAGGGGTTATTCATACACTGTTTTGGCTGTCGAGGTTGCATACGAGCAGCTCAGATGAAAGGTGATCCAAAAATCAAAGTTGTTCACTTTGCCGCGTTGAATATTTTAATGTAGAGCGATTTTCATTTTAGACCATACTAAAATAATTGTATTTCCGCAAAATATTTCAGCAATCACGTTAGTACACAATTTTTTATGTGTGGTTTGATGGATCTCAACCAAATTCAAGTGGGAATTTCGATGAATTTGCCGAAACAAAAACTGAAATCACTGAATTTCAACCAAATTCAGTGATTTTGACTATGGCTGAAATATTTTTGAAGTTCAAATTGAAACAATGCAATGACCTAACCCTCACGAACAGGGCCACCGCCGCTCTGCCATACCCGAGCCGTTACCTCCACCGTTCTTGTGCCGCCTCGGCAATCCATCTAGGCGCCATCCCTGTTCGACGCCAGCGACTAGTCCTTGCTTCAGACTCGCTCTGTCAACCTCCTTCCTCTCCTCTAGTAGCTCGCCCCCCGTGGAAAGACGCGTCGTCCCGTCGCCGACCAATTCCTGGTGTCCCGACCGTCTTCGCCTCAGGGTTGCCTACTTTACAGATCGACCGACGAAAAGAAATCATGCAACGAATAAATTGTCAACGCGATTTGTAAATCTACCGATTCTCAATCGGGATCATCTGTTGCGTCTTCTGGAAAAAAAATCAAATGATGCCATACTGTAAGGTTCACTTAAAAAATACCCCCTCTGGTACATATTAGTTATCACTTCAGCGGATGTATTTAACAGTAAAATACATTTAGATACATCTATTTCGGCCAGAGCTAATATGGAACAGAGGGAAATGACCAGCTGCGTCCGGTTGCGCAACCAAATTTGGTGGCAGTTGCTACCACCTAGTACTCCCCCGTTCCTAAATATTTGTCTTTTTAAAAATTCAATTATGGACCACGTACAAAGCAAAATGGATGAATCTACACTCCAAATTATGTCTATACACATCCGTATGTAGTTCATAGTGAAATCTCTAAACAAATATTTAGGAACGGAGGGAGAACGTACACACACACACACACACATANNTATATATATATATATATATCACGTCTCTCTAAGCTAGTAAGCCGCAAGCCAAATATTAGTCACCAGTACATAGGCCAAGCTGCCTGCCATGCCGGGGTGGTTGAGCTTGTGCTTGATAACACTTTCCACGGTACTGGCCCTTTTGTTTCTCAAGCTCTCCGGCCGCAAGAACAAGCCCAAGAAGAAGCTGCCTCCAGGGCCATGGACTCTCCCAATCATCGGCAGCCTCCACCACGTCGTAAGCACCCTACCGCACCGCACGATGACAGAGCTGGCTCGCCGGCATGGGCCGCTGATGTTCCTCCGGCTAGGCGAAGTCCCCACCGTGGTAGTCTCCAACGCCGAGGTGGCAGCGCTGGTGATGAAGACCAACGATCTTGCGTTCGCTAGCCGGCCATGCAGCGCGACGCAGGACATATTCGGCTGCGGCGGCAGGGGCATCGCCTTCGCCCCCTACTCCGACCACTGGCGCCAGATGCGCAAGATCTGCGTAACGGAGCTCCTCAACTCCAAGCAGGTGAGACGCATGGACGGCGTCAGGGCCGAGGAGGCAGACAACCTCGTCCGCTCCATCACCGCGTCGACCGGTGCCACAGTCAACATCAGTGAGAAGGTGAGGGCGCTCAGCAACGACGTCGTGTGCCGGGCGGTTTTCGGCGGCAAGTTTGCACGGCAGGACGAGTACCTTCGCGAGTTGGACGAGGCGTTCGCGCTGGTGGGCGGCTTCTGCCTCGTCGACCACTTCCCGTCGTCGAGGCTCGTGCGGTGGCTCAGCAACGGCGAGCGCCGGATGAGGAGGAGCTACGGCCGCATACAGCGCATCATCGCTGCTATCATCGACGAACGCAAGGCCACGCGAGCGGCTGGGGATGGTGCCTGCAGCACCGACGATGAGGACCTGCTGGACGTACTGCTCAGGCTGCAGCTGGAAGACTCGTTGGAATTCCCTCTAACCAAAGAGATTATGGGAGCCGTTTTGTTTGTGAGTATTACTTTACTTTCTAGTACTGACTTTTTCACCTTAATTATGATTACCAGATCTGATCTTACTCCATGACTCCATCCACTATGCCTGGGTAACATATATAGATGTACAAACTCATTATGCATGATATCATGTAAGAGAAGTTAGCATCCTAGCTAGATTCCTCACAAAATTACAGAGATGTTCACTAGTACTACATGACAAGTGGCTTTTAATCTTTTATAAACACGATTAAACCTTCCAAAGTTTTATACCACTGAATATATCAAAGCGAGTAATTATTATTTGTTTCATGCACATATCTACGAAGCACAAAAATAAAATAAAAATCAACAGAAATGAATTATGTTTATTTTTTGCGAGGCAGAATTGAACTATGCTCGATATAATTAGAAACACATGTCTCACCGGGATGATTGCATCAAATGTTAGGATGGTTTTATTGAGAGGCAGAACAAATGTTTGAAATATTTGAACACTTTAGATCCTATAAAACGTGAAATAGAAACGTTTGCTGGTAGAATATGTACCATTCAAACCGGCCATATACAAACCGGCCAGTCGAGAAAAACCCAACATGACATAAAAATTAAATATAAAGGCATCACCAACTCTTGAAATTGCGCTGGCAAAATCATTCCCTGGGCTCCTGGCAAAGCAACCATTAGCGCATATGCATGAAACGTGGGAGCTATTGTTTCGTACTAATCTTTAACTGCTCGTACCATCGTTTCCAGGACATGTTTGCGGCACCCACACATACCACATCAACTATTTTAGAGTGGGCTATGTCAGAGCTCATGAACAATCCTGAAGTTATGGTTAAGGCACAATTAGAGGTGCGAGAGGTCATAGGTCAACATGGAGCTGTCATTACTAACAACGTCCTTGCGGACCTACACTACATGCAGATGGTCGTCAAGGAGGTCCTTAGATTGCATCCGCCCGGTCCTCTAATCCCCCGCATGACTAGAGAGGATTGTACGATCATGGGTTATGACATGTTTAAAGGCACCAATGTATATGTTAATGTATTCGCACTTTCCAGAGATCCAAGATGCTGGAAAAATCCTGAGGAGTTTAAGCCCGAAAGGTTTGAGAACAACACCATAAATTACAATGGAACATACTTTGAATTCCTTCCCTTTGGAGCTGGACGACGACAGTGCCCTGGGATGTTGTTCGGTACATCGACGGTAAACATCACATTGGCATATCTTCTGTATCACTTCGAGTGGATGTTTCCTGTCGGGACTGACCTTGATATGTTTGACATGTCCGAGAAATTTGGGTTGGCGGTAAGCAGAAGGCATGACTTGCAACTCAGAGCTACTCCATACGGGAGCTTGAAAGCTATGGGGTTGAAGTGATACATAAAACATGTACCTGCGTGGCATTGTATGATAACATATGTACATCCTGCGTGCATCTTTATGCAACATAATAAGAGCCGTTGCCTTGTCTAAACAACATTACTGTGCATGGTAGCAGATATGGCACCATAATAATAATTGATACATATTTATGATTTTAATAATACAAGAAAAAACTATTTTTCCCCTCACGTTTACAAGAAGTTGACAATCAGCCCTGATAATTTTGTGGTTGACATTTAGTCCCTCATGTTTCAAAACCATACACATTTCATCCAAAACCAGAAACGAGGGGAAAACTGCCTACGTGTCACTGTTTTTCTGGCTCCTCATTTGCCATGTTGGTTGAGCCATTAGGTTATTTTGGCCCCTCCTCCCCCCCAATCCGATGACCTAAGTTATCTCCGCCGCCATTGCCTTGCTGAAAATTCTTCGAGCTCTGGATGCTTCTAGAAGTCTCGAGATGAGGGCCTCATCTTGAGATGGCGCCATGCCCTGCCTTCGAATAGTGTCGTCGTGCGGGAGGAGGATGACTAGAGGTGGCGAGCAGCGACGCCATGGGTCTCGGGGTGATGGGGGTGTAGAAGCCTCCTCTGGCAGTAGGAGGTCGGCGTGAGATCGAGGATGACATGACAAGGAGGTGGCGATGTCGGGCTTGAATTCTATCTCGATCCCATTTCGCCACTGAGATAGCAAGAA
>CBMN010750815.1:0-17792 GCA_000582825.1 Hordeum pubiflorum | reverse complement strand
AGGACAAAGTGCGCAGAAAAGACTAGTGTTGGTCTGTGGGGCCAGTCTAGATCCCGCAAGGCATAACAGGGTGTTACACAAGATCAACCCTCCGATCATCTAAATCTCACGATCCAGGATTGCTTAATGTGGTATCATCTAAACTTACAATGCTTTAATTGTCTCTATTAATCCTCTCCATAATATGTCACGTATTATCTCAATGATGTACATGCCAAACACAACACAAACAACACGAGACACCTTCTAAATCGCACCGGACGCCCACACTCACAAACCGCTCCCGACGCACACTCCCTTCACACACCTCCGTCTCCCTCGCTTCAACACCGCCATCTACTCGGTGTGCTTCCCTTTACTTTACTACTGCCGTTGTCACTGCCAAGCGCCTTGGACGTCGCATGCAACTCTCTAAACACCGCCTGCAGAGTCGACGTCGCCGGACAACAACTATGGATGCTACTTGCCAAGTCTTCGAGCCTGGGCGCCAGGGAGCGCACCACTTAGCCGCTGCCCCGCCTACTCGGCGTGCTTCCCTTCGCTCCATTGTTGCCGCTGTTGTTGTCACGCACCTTGGAAGGCACCGGACAACTCTGGACATCGTCTGCCGAGTTACCGTCGCCGGACAACTGCTATGGACAGCGCCTGGCAAGTGTTCACGTTGTTTTTTCTTCAAGTAACACATGTTTATACCCCTAAAAACAATAACAAGGCCCGACTTTCCACTCCCATCTCGGGTCGCTCGAGCGAGCGGCTCCGGAGGGCCCCAAACCCTAGCCGAAGGGGCAGCAAGACCCCCCTGCTCCGGCAGCTGCCGCTGCCGGCAACGGCGGTGGCGGCCTCGCCCGGCCGTCGATGGCGGCGGGTGGTGGAGGTTCTCCCTGACAGGATCCCTTCGTGCGGAGGCGGGCCGTCCCAGGGAAGGGGCTGGTGGTGGATGGCCGGCGGCGCGAGGCAGCGGCGGGCTTCGCCGACGCTCAGCGTGGCTCGTGGTGGAGCGGCGAGCTCTGGTGGTGAGGCAGCATCGGCGGTGGAGCTGGGTGGCGCGGCGGTGCAACCTGGAGGCGGCTGCGCGAGTTCTTGACCGTAGATGCGGTGGCGTTGTGGAGGCTTTGCCAGGAAGGAGCTCTTGGCGAGCAGCGGGCGGTCGGCTTCTTCTACATTTGGGGCGCGTGTTGGTGTCTTCCCGGTGGTGCTGCCGTCGGAGTGGAGTGAGGAGGGGTGGGTCAGATCTGTGACCTGCTCGGATTCGAGCTGAGCCTGGGGGATGGGGCCGTTGCATGGTTGTCCCCTGGAGCGGGTGACGACCACTGCTACGTGCCTGGTCCTTGCCCAAGGTGATGGGAGGCTGTTGATCGGGGTTGATGGTGGAGATTTGGGCTGCTTTTCTCGCTGCTGTGCGGGATGTCGGTGGACCATGGTTGTGCGGCTTCGACAGCGGGGTGCTGTGGTGGCGGCGGGGTGAGGCTACAAGGACGCTGCTGCCCTAATCCTTGGAGGTGTGAAGATGTGCGGCGATACAGACGAAAGTCTTGCCCGGTTTTTGCCGGGCTGGCAGCGAGGGCACCCGCGGGTGTCTTTTCCCTTCTTGGAGGCGTCGCCGAGGCGTGCAGCCATCTCCCTCCCTCGCTTGGTGTTGGTAGTTGTCTCTGGGCAAAAGCCTTGATTTGCAGGATCGGCACGATGGCAGCGTCCTCGACGTCGTCCCTCTATTGGGAGCATCGTGCCTGGAGACACGGTTTGGAGGTCCTTCGTTGTGCTCCTCTGGTGTTCGCCTATGTCCATATTCGATCTACCGCGGGGCAATGTACGACTGTCTCTAGTGATTTCAAGACGGTGGCTTTTCGGGTCTTGCCACCTCCTTTAGGCATAAAGGGTGGATGGTGCGTCAACGAGGGGAAGCTCGGTGAGAGTTATTGTTTCTTCGGTGGTGACCGGTGTCGGTCGAGACGCGGCAAGGTTTTTTCTGTTTTGAACAGGTGCTTTTGCGTTGTAGTTGCTTTGTCGTGGGTGGAGTGGAGCTCTTGCTACGCTCGTTGTTCGCAACGAGTTGTAGTTGCCTTGTATTTGCAATTCTCTCTTTTATAACGCTATTGTACGCAATTTGAGTACTCTCGAAAAAAATACCTAAAAAAACCAAAGAAAACATGGGTTGAAAAAAAAAAAAAAGCGAAACCATGACTCATCAAGCTGATTGCTACCTGAAAAATATATAATGCGGAGCAGGGTGAGGCGACGATGAGCCTGTCAATGGGCGCGTGCCCCCACGCGTGGCAGCACCACCTACCTCACCGCGGCCGCATGTGGGCCGCCTCCCCGGCCTTCCGCAGGCAGCTCTTCCTGCTCCGCTCTCTCGCCCCCACCTGCGTAGACGGCGGCCGCGCCTCCTCGAGCTCTCTTCGGCTCCACGCGATGTACACGGCATCGGCCGCGGCCGCGGCCGGGCCGGTGTACGAGGCGGACGCGGAGGCGGTGGTCCGGCGAATCACGCCGCCGCTCGACCGCGCAAGGCACAAGGGTCAGGCAGGTCAGTAAGCCGCCTGTCTTAGCTCCCTGCCCGCGGTATGTGCGTTCGTGCGTGCGTCTTAGGTAATGGACTGGGCTGTCGATGCTCACGCGCACTCTGTGTTCGTTGGAATGCCCCCGTGCCGAGTGATCTTGGATTGTAGATCGCAGAAGTAGCGAGAGTCTTGGGGTTGAAGCAGATTGTTTCCTTAACCTGTGAGGAGTGTCAACAGGGGCCGAGCCAGTAGTATTTAGGTAGAGAGAGAGCGTACCACCTAGGCTAGGCAAGCCATTGGAGGAAATATTGGGAGCGCCTGTAGGGCAGTCGACCGACAATTTGTGAAATCGCAGCTGATTTTCAGCCACTATCGGATTGCAATCCCAGGGCTTTTCTTTGTCTTCAACCTCTAGCCATTGGATTCTTTCTTTCAAATGTTTTGACAATGTGGAATTTTCTTTTTAAGCCTAGATCACTAAGTACCTCAAGTAGAGCGATATAGAGCAATAGATAAATGGATTTATCTTGCATTTATACCAAACATTTTTTTTAGAGATAGAAGATTTATACTGAGCTTGAGATGCAACTGGTATGTTGGTTGTTGGGCTTAACTAGCAACTGATGAGCTGAGTGTTCAAAGAAAAACAGTGTGCCCGCCGCCTGCCCACAACAATACCTATGGTCGCCAGGATGGGGAGGATGCACGAACGCAGACCATGCGGTGGTCGCTCAGCTGGCTTGAAGATGTGACGCCGGCCACCAGAGCAAGATGTTGTGCCGGGAGAGATCGTGAGACAGACAAGTGGAGTGGCCATGATAGAGGTGGCCTTGCGTGACGGAGTGTGGTGAATTAGGGACTTATGGCTTTCTAACTCTTGTATGTATCTTCACCAGAGACTTATTGGCGCTTTTATGTCCAACAAGAAATTTTAAATATTTAGTGTTTACTCAGGCACCCATTGGGTTGCCCATGGGCGGAAAACCAGGCCTATAACCAACCCATGACATAATCGGATGCCCCATGGTTTCACCCATTTGTGAGACAGGAGGCCCATGCCCTACCAGTCGGGTTGGGTACCCATGGTACCTGATCTCATCGGTTAAATGTCCATCTTCGAGTGTAGATTGTGGTGCAGATGTTAAATGTAATGAAATTAATACAAATTTGAGCATGAGCTTTCGGCTTGTTGGAACTGGGAAGATCGTGCGGCATCATCCCGAAGAAACATCATGCATCATGGGAAACAACTGGTGTTCCGAGCGTGATGAGATGAGGCCCGCCTCCAGTTTGGAAGCCTATTTTTGGAGCTGTGCTCTATGTTGTTGTTGGGACTTGCAGGTGTTGGAGCCGTGGGACTTTTAGAGCCTAAGCGAGCTGCATGCCTGGCCATGATCCATGGCTGACAGCTGACAAGCAACATCATATAAGAGACGACTTGACAGGAAGGATTTTGATACCAATGCATGTACAAAGCAGAAGATTACAGAATACAGGAAAATCATGACATGTGTTCATTAAAACATATTTTCAAAAAAGGTGAAAAATATGAATCCAACTAATTATAGATGTACTGTACTTTTCTTTGATCCTACGCTCAGGGATACAAAAAAGTGACTTTTCGTGGATGTTAAATTCTTACGTTTTTCATTGGAAGACATGCAACCCTTGTGAGCATCTCTGTTGGCCAGGCATAGATCTATGACAGAAAATTTTGTGGTTGAATTATACATAACCTTTAAGGAGATCTTGTGCACACAGTTGACCTTATCATCATATTTTTCCAGTGTCTCAGCTCTAAGAAATGTGGAAAGTCGTAATTTCTGGGATGGGCCATTTCTAATGGGTGTTAAATCTTATTTAAAGTTGTGGCTTGTGCATTCCGTTTTGCTCGTGGGTGTTCGCAAATTGCAACAAAAATATTCTTTCAAACTTATCGGTAACATGTCATTATTGCTTTCCAGGGAAGATAGCAATAATTGGTGGATGTCGAGAGTACACTGGTGCTCCTTATTTTGCCGCTATCTCTGCATTGAAAGTTGTCAGTATCTTCTAAAATTTACCCACATGAATTGCACATCGATGCTGATATTTCACATGTTGTTTAGGGTGCAGATCTCTCACATGTTTTCTGCACAAAAGATGCTGCAACTGTAATCAAGAGCTATAGCCCTGAGTTGATTGTGCATCCAATATTAGAGGAGTCTTACAGCGTAAGGTAATTTCAGACGAATTTTGTAGCACATTTACTGTAATATCAATATGATGTTTCGGATAACCTCAAATCTATTTTTTTGTAGGGATGATGAAAGAGAATCTGTTTCTTCTAGCATTCTCACTGAAGTTATAAAGTGGATGGAGCGCTTTGATTGCATTGTTGTTGGCCCTGGCCTTGGAAGGGACTCATTTCTTATGGTTCGCTTGCATTACTTTAACATCCCCTGAAAATATAATTAACATTTCTGCTCTGTTTAGTTCCTTTTTCTTGCTTTTCATTGGTTCCTACTTGCTAGTTGTGAGTGTTGCTGCATTGCACTTATTATTAACTCCTTAAACGTCTTCGTATTCAGAATTTTCTGTTCCTTCCGCGTTTATTATTTTGAGGCCAGCTTGAACCGTGAATTAGGTTGCATTTATATGTGTATTTGTGCTAGTTTAAG
Source organism: Hordeum pubiflorum (assembly GCA_000582825.1). Taxonomy (NCBI): domain Eukaryota; kingdom Viridiplantae; phylum Streptophyta; class Magnoliopsida; order Poales; family Poaceae; genus Hordeum; species Hordeum pubiflorum. Next base: position 12,631 of record CBMN010750815.1, on the reverse strand, counting down.
TCAAAACGTTTTATCGAATCTAATTTGATGATTCTTCCAATATGTTAATGGTATTTGCAATCATAAAGTTGCTAGATTTGTAGGGTGGAGTTTATATACAATTATAAACATGTATTCGGTCCTGAATCGTTAGGCATGGAAGTTGATGGGTGTAACGCCCTGACCAAACCCACCGTTTCCAGGCCGTTACACCTGAGATCTAGACTGGCCCCACACACCAGCACTAGTGTTTCCTGCGCCCTTTGTCCTCACTCGTGCGCACCTGGGAACAACTTCTCACTCGGTCACCCATCCTCAAATTGCTTAAAGACAAACACGCTTAACTTTGAGGTTCCTTTTGGACGGGCTTCCGGAAAAGAAGGTGCACCTTGTTGATATGAGTAGTCTATCATTCCTATTAAGCCGGGCTCTCACATACACCCCCGTCAAAGTCAAAGGAACCAACATCCCTGTCGGCCCAGTAAGAACGTTCCTTCTTGGCACACGTTTGTGCATGCCAGTGCCAACATCCACATGTTCCCCATTTATGTATCACTGACCTGCACACGCCCATGTAACCGCGAGGGTTGGCTTTGGTACCAATTGAAACGCTCCGACCAAACCCACCCTCACCCACCAGTTCCGGGCGACGGCCTGGGATCTAGATTGGCCCCACACCAACACTAGTCTTTCATGCGCACTTTGTCCTCACTCGTGCGCACCTAGGAACAACTTTCCAGTCGGTCACCCATCCTCAAATTGCTCCAAGCCAAGCACGCTTAACTTTGAGGTTCCTTTTGGATGGGCTCCTGGAAAAGAAGGTGCACCTTATTAATATGAGTAGTCTAAAATTCCTATCAAGCCGGGATGTCACAAGGGATATATTCTTTGTAGGATGGAGTTAATAGGCACATAAACTCAGTCCTGAATCGTTAGGTATGGAGGTTATGTTGTAAAAAGAAATGGAGAGTAGAAGAAACATAACAATTCAACAATGCTTCAGTATTATGAAAGTTCCCATTTTGTATCACCGTCTCACAATCACATAAATGATTTTTCCGTTTAGATTCTGTCTTCTAGGTTTAAGTAAAGTAAGAATAAGATAGTATTTACCGATTTAGGTTATCTTCTGTCTTACCTTTATTTCACTTTGCCTTGTTGTAGGATTGTGTCAGTAATATCATGAGGCATGCACGACAGGCTAATATCCCGACTGTTGTTGATGGGGTATGACTTGAACTTATTTAATTACCTTTTGTACTCCAAATTAGGGGCAAACTTGAATCTGTTTTGTATGGTCTGCAGGATGGCCTTTTCCTTATAACCAATAACATTGGTCTTGTTGAAGATAACTCTCTTGCCATCTTAACGCCAAATGTATACGAGTACAAGCGTCTTGTCCAGAAGGTTCTTAACTGTGAAGTAAATGAGGAAAATGCTTCTGAGCAACTGACTGCACTTTGCCAAAAGTATGAGCAGAATATTTACTAATACATTTTTCTTTTAATGTTCATCTGTAACCTTGTTCTCTTTCAGAATTGGTGGTGTAACCATCATGAGGAAAGGAAAAGCAGATGTAATTAGTGATGGTAAAAAAGGTATACTACAAAGCTGCTTGGTTACAACTGTTAAGCTCATGCTTGAAATACATGTGCTTAACTCTTCGTGGCCTCGTCTTTTTATGTACAATGCTGCAATAATTTTTGTGACCACTACTAACTACTCTTTGTTGAATTACTGGATATTTCTTTTTCTGAAGTCACACAAGTGAGTACCTTTGGTTCTCCAAGGCGATGTGGTGGCCAAGGCGACATTCTCTCTGGAAGGTCTGTTGGCTTCTCGGTGCCGAGTATTCCACATTGTACCCTGTGTCATACTGACTGTCTGTCTGTCTATCATTGTAATTTGTACAGCTTTACATTTGTGCACACTAGTAATACACTTTATGTTAATGTTTGTCTTCTTTTTAACCAATATTAATGTTCTAATGCTAAGGATGCATATTTTTAGCATATGTTTTTAGGTAACCAAGAACCAACATTATGAGAGTGGTTATTTCTACTCTAACCTGCTTTCTTTCTCTATAAACTTTAGAGGCTTTATGATTGTAATCGTAGTGGATGTCAAATTACAAACACGCTTGAGGCTTCTAAACTTCAAATGATGTGTACCTAGGCTATATTTTCCACGCACAACGGCACAAGCATGCTTCTATTGAGCTCATGTGATATGTGTTGAGATTTGCTCAGCACATCTGCATCTAATGCTTGGAATATATGTATGGGGTCTATAATTGCATCGCAAGATTATACTGTTGTAGTTAATTACCTTAGATTCACCTTTTTGTGTTGCTTATACACTTTGATTTTTTCTAACAGTTACGCTTTTACCATAGTTGGTTGAACTTTCTTCTGATAATTCCCTACCTTAGCTGTAAATTTGTAAGGTGCTTAATTAGTAGTATTATCTAAACAAAATAATGATAATGATAGGTCAACATTAAGTTTCGGACATCACTGAAGTATTGGTCTTTTTTGACATCTTATGTATGGTTTTTTTGGGCGTTCAGTCAATGAATAATAATAATAATACAAGTAAGCGTGAAATTTTATGTTTCCTGTAGAAACAGTCCATTTGAAATCAAGGTTGGTTGATTTGTTGTCTAATCTTGTTCACTGGTGATAGCGTGGCAGTATTTTCATCGTGGGCGCGACACTTTCTCTTGTCAAATGAGCAACCTAAAGAGAATAGGTAATACTTGTTCATGTCTATCACTAATAATCTAACTCTCATGTAAACAAGATCTGATTTTGCTTTCGTGCAATGCAGTGTGAATCCTATGGTTCTTGGGTGCATAGCCGGCTCTCTGTTGCTCCGAAAAGCTGCGGCGCTTGCATTTGAGAAGAACAAGAGATCAACCGTCACTACTGACATCATTGAGTTCTTGGGCCAAAGGTCTGTTGTGCCGGCACTAGATCTTCGTCTTGTATGATGGTTCTTTTCATTTGAAAATTTCTTTCCCTTGTTGCAGCTTGGAAGATATCTGCCCTGCTGGGCGGTAGTTTCCTGTGGGTTTCTTACCATAATACTGGAACTGCGCCTCCGCACCCTACAATAATACTGATCCTGTTATCAGGATGTATCATCACCGTGTTTATGTACATATATCTCTAGTAAGAAGAGGATGCTACAATGCTTGGATGATATGCTGTGTTGTGTGTCGCCGCTGTCCAGAAATCCTCAGGGAACTGAAATATAGTAGAAACGGTTGAGGCAGGCGTGCTGTTTTTCTGTTCTCTTTGTTGGATTTATTTTCTTTGGCTTTGTGCACGAATCGACATAGGAACAGACACAACACAGGAACACACGTTGGAGAACAATCTTGCAATGACGGCGTTATGATGAAGATAGGAGATGATGATAAAGTAAACTGCTGCTAAAAACACACATAAAATATAAAAGGGCCCTAATTACGCCCTTAGAGCGGACGTGGAGTTATTGGACACGAGCTCAAATGAGCTCGTTTTCCTGGTCGTAGGATCACTCGTGGGGATGTGTGCCATTTATTTATACAGACGCTGGAAAATTGGTACTGTGCGCGAATACATGTGCGACAGGGGTGAGTGGTGGGCCTGGGTGTAACGTGCGTGCGGACGGCCGTCGGGCGCTGACTGAGTGGGCCGTGGTTCAGAATCGCTGATCCCGTCTGATCCGTGGCCCAGGAAAAAAGCTTTCCCTCAAGTGGGCTCTGTAGGTACTTCTTTTCCACAGGGCTCATTTGGAGCTGGCGGCTGCGTCGTGGAGAGAAGGAGCGCCGGCGGTGACCAAGATGGAGTTCCTGATGCAGCCTATCCGCGGGTACGTACTGCCGTCATTCATCCCCTTCCATTTTCTCCAGTTTTGACTAGGACCTGGTTTGCCATGTATCAGATCCAGTTTCCTGGAGGAGGTGGGAGAGAGTTTGGTACCGCCGCCCGCGGTGCCGGCGTCGGATGTTCCGGCATCGGGGACGGTGGTCGCTGTGGCGGCCGAGCAGGAGGTGCCGGAGGAGGGTGCGGCTGGGCTGGAGCGGGCGATGAGCAGCGCGGAGACACAAATCTTCACGGCGAAACAAGCGGCAGCGGAGAGGAGGGACAGTTCGCCACCAACGCCGGAGTTGTCAACCGGGAAGATGAACCCGCAGGCGCCTGGGTGGAATAAGAGGTCAGTTCTGGAATTTGTTGTTCTGCGTTTAGTGTAGGAGCAGAGCAGTCAGGGGCTTGCAACAAATGAATTTTGGGTGTCTGATTTGGTAGGTTCAGAGAGTGTAGCGGACATGCATTCCTGATTTAATTGATAGTTGTGATATTGGTGCGAACTTAATCTTTTTTTTGCGAATTTAACTACATAGCTTGCTGTGTCCGATTTTGGTGCTGCTGAATCTTTTGGGAATTTAATGACGCGGCTTGCTGTGTGTGCAGGCAGTTTTTTTAGATCGATGGAAAATGTGACATTCATGAAGAGGTCTTTGCGTAATCTGTGCGACACAATTAGCAGGAAACAATCAGATGATGATGTAAGGAAAACGATGGAGGTGTTTGCAGAAATTGGAGCAAAGGACCTCAGTTCACATACAGAGTTCAGGCTGACAAAGAGTGCAGGATCAAGAACCTTATGTGGGCAAGCGGGCGCAGCAGGTTGCAGTACACGTTTTCGGTGATGTGTTAACATTTGACACAGCCTTTCGGCCTATTTGTTTGTGTGAATAATCATTTCCAGAATGTTATCCTGGCTGGAGTGCTTGTGCATGACGGAACCATCAAGAGTTTTGAATGGGTTTTCTCTGAATTTCTGAGAATGATGGGTGACGCTGCACTGATAACTATGCTTACCGGTAAGTTCTTCATTTCATGGTTGTCATTTATATGGTGATGTTTTCATTTTTTCTAAAAAAATATGATCGATGTTGACTTTTAAGAAGTTGCTGCAGCTACAACACTTTGCCTCCTTGCCTAATGACCCAAGATCCTCACCAAGGTACATGTTGCTCCTTTGCCTTTTAATCCAGAAAAGTGACATGACTAGTTTAGGTTTTGTGACATATTTAGCAAGTGTGAATTTCATATTACTATGACATAGTTAGTAGGTGTGAATTTCAGACTAGTGTATGTGTGAATTAGAGAATCTTTGACGTGGATTCAGATCAGTGTGGGAGTTCTTTGACTCTCCATGTTGTGTAAATGATAGTTTTGTTAGCTAGATGATGATGGTCCATGCCTGAAAATCTAGTATGTTGCATGTACTACCCATGTTTTGACAGAGAAAAAGAAAAACAATCAGTTGTTGTTGCTGCCATGAAAACCCCAATATGAATGGCATTCATGAAATTACACATAGAAATTTCTTGCATTAGCAGCACTGAGTTGTGAATTTCTTCTTCTTATTAACAGGAGATATATCTGTCTTGTCATCATAAAATAAAATTTTAGATTGGACCCTGATGGGTCATCTACTCTCTGTGTGTAATAGTAACTTGGACAGACAGAGGGTGAACTGAGATAGGGCTTTGTAATAGTACATATGTTTACATAAAGGAGAGCTTAAGAAACGCTAGCGACTGGTTATTAATACTACTAGATGTAGTTGATTTTCAGGCTGTCCATCAACGTTTTAGTTATGTTGTTGGGTGCTTGTACTCTGCCTCAATTTTCTGCCACAAAGCACAAGCAAGCTGCGGTTTCTAGTGTGAGATTCTACAATGCTAGTAATCTTTAAAATGTTTTCATTTTTAGCTTAGATATTTTGTTACTATAGTACTCCTTCAGTACATAAAACCTGCCATGGAAATGTTTGATTGCAGCCTAGAAAAACAGCCTTGCCATGTACTCCCTCCGTTCCTTTATGTAAGGTATATAGTTTTTGGCACGGTGACCAAGGCGCATAATTACAGAGGTGTTAGGGCAAAATTACCCTTGGCAAATTTGTTGGTTAGTGACAAGTAAATCAGTGAATCCAGGAAAGTAAGAGATACATGCAACAGAGAGAGATATAGTTTCCTTCTTTTGATGCAAAGAGAGATACTGGCAATCAGGAGAGAGATAATTTCCTTTCTTCTACATGGCTAAAAAGGGAATTATGAGGATCTAGAAGAAATGCACCTTACATTGTGAAATTTTATCAAAAAAGAAATACACCCTATATAACGGAACGGAGGGAGTAGTAACATGCAAACCATAGTTCAGCCACAATATGCAGGGAAATGTTTGGTTAACATTATATATATTTTTTCTGGAGAAATAGCCTAGCAAGGACAATGGAACCAGTAAGAAAAAAGGGCTGTGCAAAAGTTTCATCACTCAGTTCACTTTTCGGGGTTTCTGAAGTTGCAGAGCACATGACCATAAGTCGTGCACACGGCTGCTGCAATCTCTTTTGGTTCTTCCTGAAAGTCTAAAGAATTCCACACGCCAAACAGCTCCCCCACTACCACTAGTGCTCTGTCTTTGTATCTTTCACCTGATTACTAAAATGCTTATGAGCATCCAAGAATGGAACTACTGCTAGAAAATTAGCACGACCATCCTGATTTCTGTTTTTGATACAGTAATGGTGTCGTCTTTTGGTTGTTCTCCTTTGACATAATAATGATGTTGGTTCTCTTTTGGTTGTTCTACGATAGGCATTTTGCAAGGCATGTAGACAAGTCGATCCTCCTTTTCATTAGTGCTTCTATGAATTCTGAAGCAAAACAATAGGCAGCAAGAAACCAAGCATCACCCTGGTTCTCCTATGAATTCTGAAGATTAATGTGTCATGAGTACTCATATATGTGGTGTTGTCAGCATTGAGGGCATTATCTGAAGATTATTATTCTGCTATTCCATCTAAACTGTAGTTACCTTATTCTGCAATGTTTAGAGACCATGCTGTAATTTTCTTTTTCTTAAAGGTCTTTGTGCAATCTGTACTGAATTTCCAGATTTTATATAATGCAGCTCCAGCCGATGCTATATGTTACCGGAATTTTCAGGGACCATTTTATCTGAATTTTCAGTGACCATGTTATCTGAATTTTGCACTGAGCTGATGCAGCTCTAGCTGATGCGTAGCCAATGCGTAGTGTACTACTGTCCGCTCGCAGGTGCGTGCGGTCTAATGCGGGCTGCCGCAAACGCCCGCGCTAACTATAGCGGTGTGGCAATGAATCTTAGGTTAGCATGTGGAATGTAGTTGCAGGCCAATCGGACTCAAGAATTATCTGTTGTCATGTTTTGCATAAGGTTTCGATGTTCATGTATCCGACTATAGCTTTCAGACCTTGGTAATGCTGGTGGTACTGTAACAATTGCTGAATGATGGGTGAAACATGGAAAATATGTTTAAATTAGTTGCAGCCGAATATGGAATTCTTCCTTGTTTTGCTCTAAACAATAGATTGTTCATCTACGTCAGATTGTTTTGTTGATGCTGAGTTTTGCTCTGGACTATGCCTGCAGATTCCTATGTGAATTTTTCTTGCCTGGGTCTCCGTAGAATGCAAGAAGCGTGGCACGTGTGCTGAGAAAGGTGTTTGTTTGTCACTGAGTGGTGGGTGCTTGCATTTAATGCCACGCTTGTGCTGTCACTTCCTTCAACAGTGAGTTTGCCCTCACGTACTTGTTTAAATTTATGAATTTCGAACATAAAAGGAAGCAGTCTTTCCACCCAGGTTCAGCTTGTCCAACCCATAGGACAAAACAAAATGAAGCTGTTGGATTGGAAGCACACATGGTGAAGAGTTGGAAAACAAAAACGAAGGTGCCGTGGATTGAAACGCTTATAGTACTAAAAGGATGGTAATTAAATGTGTAGGAACAGTGATCATGTCTGGCAGTAGTAGTATTTTATTATAAAAAAACCGATGCTTACACAAAATTACAGACAGAAAAAAAAAAACCCAGGGCTAATGATAAAGGGCTTAGCGCGTAATACCAAAATCTAATTGGGATTACATAGGACTACTGCCACCTGGCTCTACTTAGCTAGAAAGAAATACTAATTGTTGTGCTGCCCGAAAATCAGAAACAACAACGCTAACACAAGCACCAGGTTGCTGCCGGCCAGGAGCACCAAATACGCGATGGGAGTCAGACGAGCAGCACTGCGAAGAACCGAAGTGAGGGGCCGACTGCAGAATCTATGGCTGAGGACGTATATGTGCAGCTTGGTGGTTGATCTGTGTTCCGCCGAGGAAAGGCTGCTCCCGACGAGATCTGTGTTCGAGAGACGACGATGGATGCACGGACTGTGTGTGTGCGAGGAACGGAGGAAGAAGCTGAGGAGGACGTGGCCGCGGATCTGGTTTCTTGCAGCGAGGTTGTATGGGAGAAGGAGAGAGAAGGAGCAGGAAGGATCGAGAGGAGGGTGGGTGGTTGGTGAGACACAGTAACCTGCAGCTAGTGGACGGACGGTGGCCGTTATGGTCTGAGGCCCGAGCCGTGGCCCATAACATGGCAGCGCGTCTGAGCCGGTTCGGGGCGGGACGACGACAGTGGCTTTATGTGTGGTAGGTAGCTGGGTCCTGAGAAAGATATACTAATAGGAATACAAAGAAAATACACAGGACATGCGAATCTTGATGTCACAGGACGACTGAGATATCCAGTGCATCTGAGCTCGAGCTCAGAATAGCACTTTCGCCTTAGGGCCTAGATCCGCTATAACAGCCCGTCTCCTATAATAACCGCCGATAAGGGGACCGGGATGTTTTTTCGGCGCGGAACAGATCCGCTATATTTGGCCGTCCTCTATTTTTTACGGGATCGTATAAATTCCGTGCCACGCCCGCCATATCTACGGTTTTCTCTTTTTTTTTTGCCGGTTCCTCTATCCCACCCGCTCGTTAGTGTGAATTAAACTTCCGCCTCTTTCATTCCCACTTCCACTCCCACCCGCTGCCCCCTCGTCGTCTCGCGCTGCCAATCGCCGCTATGGAGAAACTGCAGCAACTGGGCCGCGTCGACCCTCCGTGCCCAACGATGTTGCCCGTGTCTCCCGCCGCTGGGCCAAAACCTTTCGACGTCGGCTCTAAGTGAAAGTGGCAGGGGAATCACATCATGCAAGGAGGCGTGCCCGGCGCACCGCCGCCTTCTTCCAACACCGCTGTGCTTCCTCGTGTCGCGGTCACTAGTTCAAGGAAGAAGACTGATTCCTCCGGTCCTGCCGGTGAGCGGGTGAAGGCCGTGAGCAAGAAGGCGGTCGCGACTCGAGGCCGGGCTCCTCCTCCACCCATGGCCGGCCACGTCCTCCCCGATCCCGTCCACTCCACCGGCCACGCCTACAACGCGTTCGATGAAACGTCCGAGAGGTAAAAAGAAAATATTTTGCTCTAGTGATCTTTGGTTCGACTTTGGATCGTTTCCTTATGTTCCGGTATTTGAATTTTGTAGCCAAAAAATTCCCTCAACATATACCGAAGGAGAATGCCGTTGACTTGAGTGCTCCGCTTGACGAATTCGTTTTGGCAAATCAAGCGGAGGTCGAAGCTGAGGTGGAATAAGGAATGATGGTGGTGATGAAGTGGAGGACCTTGAAGAGGCCGATTTCGATGCTATCCAAGACTAATTTGGGAAAAGGACCGGCAACTACACGATGTTTTCTTGATCCAAGCATGGGAGAGTATGTCACTTGATGCATTGACCGACAAAGATCAAAGCGCAATGAAGTATTGGAAACAGATCGAGGATAAGCGCCATCGGATCTTGCCATTCCCCTCCGTCCGGTCATTAAAGTCAATCCAAGGCCGTTGGGACATGATTCGCAAAACTTGTAGCCGTTCGAGTGGGTGCTTGGAGCAAGTGCGGAATGCACCTCCAAGTGGTGTCACAATTGACGATTATGTGAGTGTCTCTTCATTTTATTGAGATCGGTCGAGACATCCATTTTGAGGAATTAAAAGTCAGATGATGAAGAAAGAAACTATGATGGGAAAGCATTTGGATACGAAAATGGCCATGGCCGAGAAGAAATACAAACACAAGGAGGCAAAGTGGGAGAGAAGGTGTGCCTTCGAGGAGTGCAAGATTGCCCTAGAGGAGCAAAAGAGGAGGGACGAGAGGACCGCCGAGGAGGACCGGTTCATGATGATGAATCCGGAGGGCATGGATGCAACGACAAGAGAATTTTGGGATATGAGAAGAATGGAGATCATGTTCCAGAGGAAGATGGAGCCTCAAAATCTTATGGCTGCTGGTGGAGTTAACCAATTTGATAATATGGTTAACTCTGCTATTCCATTATCCATTCCTCCATTATCAAAAGAGATTCCTGGTTTTGGCAATGGTGGTGGTGTAGGTTTCGGAGGTTGTGGTGGGTGGTTTGGAGGTGGTTTTGATTTCGAAAATGTTGGTGGTGGTGGGTTGGAGGTGGTGTTGGCTTCAACAATGGTGGTGGTGGGTTTGGAGTTGGTGTTGGCTTCAACATTGATGGTGGTGGGTTTGGTGGTGGAGGTGGTGAAGATTTCAGCAATGGAGGTGGAGGTGGAGGTGGTGAATCTTTCGGCAATGGAGGTAGAGGTGATGAAACTTTTAGCAATGGAGGTAATGGTGTTCCCAATGTAGGTGGTGAAGCTTTCGGTAATGTTGATGCTTCGGCAAATGAAGATGATGGTGCTCATTTTTCGGTGAATGTGGATGAAGATGGTGATCGAAGTGCTATGCCCGGTGGTGGTGGCGACGATCTTCACAACAAAGATTATGTTGCTTGATTTGTTTTATGGCCAACGGTGATTTGATTATGTTTTATTTTGTTTGATTGCGCACACATATGGCCAAACTTGCTACCTCGTATTTTGCGTATGATTTTGGATGTGAACTAGTGTGGTATGACTATGTTTGTATAAATTTCGTGCATCTACATAAATTCTACTACATGTCAATATTTACCCGCAAAATTATTTGTTGTACCGTGAGGCTTTCGGCGCGGAACAGATCCTGTCAACTCGTCCCGCAAAAAAATTGCAGGACGAGTTTATAGGATTTGTTCCGCGCCGGAAGCCTCGTAATAACGCATTATTTTTATAGGCGACCCTTATATTAAATTTGCGGTATGCGGTTTTAGCGGATCTGCTAGAGTTGCTCTTACGACATCTTAGAGAGGTCACCCGAACTATCGTTCCATACGGGAGGTCATTCCTTACCAGAGGTCGTCCAAGCAAACGCGATAATATGGGAGCGTTCCCTTAGAAACCACTTTAGTGGGAGTGTTTCCTTAAAAGCCACTTTTACAGAACACTTGAGAATTGCCATGCTAAAATAGTTATATTTGACACGTTAGAAAAAAGATTTGATAGGTTGTAAACGAATAATTGCCATGCTAGCAGAAAGATTGCGAGAAATTCATCAAGTTGCAATAGAGTAATTGCTACACGTTTTTTTTTGGTGATTTGACATGATGCAACATGGAGAATTGCCAAGCCTAAAAGGAAAAATCCACGATTTGTTTGGATTTGTCGGCAGAAGAAAATTGCTATGATAAATGTAATGGCACATATGTAAATTGTTATGTTCTAGAAACAAAATTTGCCATCCTGGATGAACTAACAGTTATTACGCGTGTCTTGTTTTGAGATTCGTACGCAAGGATTGAACGTGTCACATCACGTTTGCTCAAAAAGAATCCTATGAGCTGAAGTGGTTCACCCAGCTGATCCCTCGCACGCGTCGGCCGGGTGAGTAACTGTTGGATCAAAAGTTATTGTACGGTGCTCAAGAACAACACGTGATATCTAGAAACACCCGATAGGACGATCATTATCCATTCTCCACCACTTCGTCCCCAATTCCAATCCTAACGAGAAAAAAATATGCAACATTATTCTTGTTGCAAAAGTTCTTCCGCAAAAACACCCATGTTGCAAAAAGAAATGAAGACGATTTTTTTTCTGCAACACAACCTTTGTTACAAAAGTTTTTACAACAAGACCTCTGTTATATAGGGTTATGCAACATCACCATTGTGGCAATTGTGCCGCTAATCTAACGACTGTCGAGGCGACGTTTTTTTTTAAAGATCCAACGTCCGATGCGTAGCATGCCCTGATAAATGTTTAAGATCGGGCGGTCGACCTGGGTGCTGTGTTAGTCGCCTCAAGTCATGCACACACGTCCTTTGTAGGCCCCACCACTACTCTTTTCCCCTTATCTTATATTGAATGCTCTGCTCCACCCGTTTCTCTCTCATGAGCGAGTCCTTTCCTACATGGCGTACTCCACCGAGCACATCCCATCCTTTCCTCTCCTCCCTTTCCATATGCTTACCCGCCTCTTGACCTCATCTTGCGAGCACTATCTCTTCTTTATATATTCTTTGCATTGTTGCTGCTGCAAAGAAAGCCCGCTGCTACCGGCCGGCGTCCCTACTGCGAGCAGAGAGGTGTGTCCTATGATCGCCGCACATACCATTGCAAACCGGGTCGACGCCAGAACAAGCACGACACGATGCTGCAAGCGACTATGTGAGAGCATGGTTATGCCACTGCACACAGCCTAGCTGGGCTACGAGGGAGGGAAACCGTGCGGCTCCCGATACCACCGACCTGCGTCCCTCCTAAGAGCAAGAAGTGTGGTGTTGTGATCGGCACGTGCACTGCCACAAGTTCGACTCACATCGCTGCAAGGCCCCGCGGGGGGGGGGG